>JACXGI010002785.1:0-29861 GCA_016801175.1 Esox masquinongy | reverse complement strand
GCAATTAGTGTCTGGGAAGAAATAGTCAATGAGTTTCTTAGCTCTCATGTGGATGCACTGAGCAGGCTAGATACTGAGCCATGGGGAGCAGAAAAGAACTGTCAAAGACCTGCGTGACAAAGTAATAGTACTTTATAACGATGGAAAAGGTTATAAAAAGATATCCGAAGCCTTGCAAATGCCAGTATTTACTGTTCAATTTGCTAGAAAGAAGCCTTTACTGGTTACAATACGCCCGACAACACCTAGACACGCCTCACAGCTTGTGGCACACTGTAATTTGGAGTGACGAGACCAAAATAGAGATTTATGGTCACAACCATAAGCGCTATGTTTGGAGAGGGGTCAAGAAGGCCTATAGTGAACAGAATACCATCCCCATTGTGAAGCATGGTGGTGGTTCACTGATGTTTTGGGGGTGTGTGAGCTCTAAAGGCACGGGTAATCTTCTGAAAATTGACGGCAAGAAGAATGCAGCATGTTATCAGAAAACACTGGCAGACAATTTGCATTCTTCCGCACAAAAGCTGCGCATGGGAGGCTCTTGGACTTTCCAGCATGACAATGACCCTAAGCACAAGCCAAGTTGACCCTCCAGTCAACAGCAGAAAAAGGTGAAGGTTCTGGAGTGGCCATTACAGTCCCCTGACCTTAATATCATCGAGCCACTCTGAGGAGATCTCAAACATGCTGTTCATGCAAGACGACCAAAGACTTTGCATGACCTGGAGGCATTTTGCCAAGACTATTGGGCAGCTATACCACCTGCAAGAATTCGGGGCCTCAGACAACTATTACAAAAGACTGTACGCTGTCATTCATGCTAAAGGGGGCAACTCACAGTATAAAGAACTAAGGTTATGCAGACTTTTGAACTGGGGTCAGTTCATTTTTTTGTTTGTTGCCATGTTTTGTTTTATGATTGTGCCATTCTTTTATGACCTACAGTTGAATGTAAATCCCATAAGAAATTAGACGTGTTTTGCTTGCTCACTCATGTTTTCTTTACAAATGGTACATATATTACCAATTCTCCAAGGGTATACAAACTTTTATAGCACAACTATATAATACAACTTGTCTGAACATACGCAATGTAATAAATAGGATAATTAAGCACTTAACTCTATTATTTTACAGTTTATTGACAACAACAACAAAAACTTACCCCTACTGTAAACACCAAGGGCTTGACCAGTTGGCCAAAGTTCCTCGGGGGTGTGTATGCCAGTTGGGGTTCCGCAGAGAGCGATGCACCCTTCTTGTGGATAAGCCCTTCACTCTGCTCTGCATGTGAGGACCCTGTCTCTTCAACCGACCCTTTTTTAGTCTTCGTCTCTTTCACTGCTTTCCTGAAGCCACATCTCTGTTGAGTGTTAATGGGGAATCTGAAAGAAAAATGTGAAGAGTAAAAGGCCAGTGGTTGACTAATAGTTGCATTTGTGATTCCACCAATGTTTCATACACTTAAATACAGAAACAAATGTCAATGAAACGGAAAGGAGGCACGCCTGATTAGGTGAAGTAGAAACTAATTGCAAAAGTGGATGAATGAATACACCCCTCATTAAATTAATCAAAGATTTGATAATGACTTGATACGTGGAACCAAAGGTTCATTTTCTAAGAACCAAATGGAACAAAACAGAGGCAAATGAAAATTTCAGTGCAAAATGTTTTGCTACAGTTTTTGTTAATCAATACACCACAGGGCTGTATTCATGTCAAGGATTGGACAAAAAACTAAAAAAAAAATTGACAAATGCATGTAGGTCCCTCCCTGTAAAACAAGTGTTTAGTTGCAGAATGGTTTGGTGTAAAATGTTTTCCAACAGATAAAATGGATTTCGAGGCCAAGTAAAAACATTTAAATCCTGTGTTTGGGTTTCAAACAGGAAGTTGTGTAATTCACGTCTCTCTCCATAAAAAAAAAAAACTAATTGGAAGAAGGAACCTATTGGAAAAAAGGAATAAAATATAAAAAGTAAACGGAACTACAAGTTCTCATTACGAAACTAAACGTAAACAGCTTAAACCTGACGTAATACACTATTTTACACAATGAATGAATAAACAGCACCCATTCACGGAAACTGTGACAATACATACATAGATATTTCAGATCATATATATGCCAAATTAGCTCTTTCTCTTGAAAATATGTTTTTTGGTCTTACTAACTATAGCAGGGTTTTTCCTGTTTTAAAATTAGTCAAAGGCTGTACCCCAACCCCCCACTACCCCGCGCTCCACCGGACACACCTCTGTGATAGACTTTATGTAATATCTGGCTACACCCTTGAAAAAAAGACAACTATTATATTGTTAAATCTGCCCTGTTGTCCATGTCCACTTGAGCAGTTAATGCACACTACAATATCCTCCCTAATAGCAACCACATGTAACCAAATGTAAATACAAGCTTTACATTTTAACATGTTACGCATTTGAATTTTTTTTTTTTAACAATGTAGGTTTTTAACCTCGTTTCTTTGTTCTCCTCTGCCTGTCAGGACTAGCAGACATGTTATGGGATTTAAGACCATCCAGCCAATAGTTTCTGCTTGGCTGTTTTCCTCCCAAACAAATTGGCTCCACAATGCTTCTAGCATACAGAGCATATCATTCCCTCTTCATTATGTCTGGTCTAGCCAAAAACATTTTGCCATTGAGCATCAAAACTATGTTAATTAGAAGATCTCTGAATCAAATGAAAAAATATGAAATCACTCATCAAGCTTTATAATTTATCACAGTCAATATTATTGTCTGTTTTTCGTTGCTATTCTATGTTCTTGTTTATTTGACTTGCATTAAAAACGCATCAGAGCTGTACATATCACACATTGTCCCTTCAGCTGTACTTGGCTATGCTGCTTGCGCTGATCCAGCATCATCACGTTGATATATTCATATTGCTAGTGACTTCAATATGTTAATTGTATATTTCTACATGATCTATTGCATACTTAGTCATTGGGGACAGTAGCTAATCTAATTCTTTTCACCAGTCATCTCCGTCTGTCCCGCAAACACAGAGGTAAAATTGGTTTTATATTCACACATTCAACAGACATTCGCCAATAGCCATTTACATATTTGAAAATCAATAACTTATTCAATGACTGACACATACACATCAAACAACATCTGATTTATTCTATAAAGGCCTGGCATACTTTTACAACCTTTGTTTTCTATAGAAAATCTACTTATGCTACAATAAAAATTCCTGAAATCTGTAATAGGGTATTTAAAGCTTTGAAAATCAATAACTTATTCAGTGATTGACATATACACATCAAAATACAACATCTGATTTATTCTATAAATGCCTGGCATACTTTTAAAACCTTTGTTTTCAATCTAAATTATACTAAGGATTTAGTAGAACAAATCAGACATTGTTGTTTAGACGTGGGTTAGGTTCTGTTTTTGTTCGGTTTTGTTTTTTGTGCCTTGTTTGCCCTCTCGTTGTGCCCCTATATAAAGTTCCTCCTGTCGTAGTGTTTTTTGTCTGTCATTGTCTTATATGATGTCTGTGTTAGTTCGTTGTGTTGAAGTGCTGTATGTCAAGAACCTTATATATTTAGTAAGCATTGGATTAAATACTCTTCTTGCTCCCCAGTCGGGGCCGCCACCTTCTCCTGCACCTCCTGTCCCGGTGCCCCTGACTCCTCGCCGCTCCTTCTGGTCCTGGTCCCCCTCCTGATCTGGTTCCTGGTCCCCCTCCTGCTCTGGCTCCTTGTCTCCCTCAGCCGGCTCCTGGTCCTTGCACCAAGGCGGAGCCTCCGCCCGGTCCAGGTCACGGTCCCTGTCTCGTGGCGGCGCCTCCGCTTTGGTGTCCGGCCCGCCCTCCCCCTTGGTGTTTTGTTGGTGCGGATTCCCGGCCGCACCTCATATTTCAAGAGCCTTGTATGTTTAGTAAGCATCGGATTAAATACCCTTAGTCTGAACCTCCGCGCATATGTCCTGCTGCAACCATTTTTAAGACAAAACAACAGGTCAATCAATGAATTACTATTGCTGATTTCAGGAATTTCTACTAAATCCTAAATGGAATTTCTACTGAAAACAAAGGTTGTAAAAGTACGACAGGCATTTGTAGAATACAGACGTTCTTTGATGTGAATATGTCAATCATTGAATAAGTTATTGATTTTCAAAGCTTTAATAGCACTATTACCGATTTCAGGAATTTCTACAAAATCTTAAGTAGAATTTCTACTGAAAACAAAGGATGTAAAAGTATGCCAGGCATTTATATCAGTGTTTCCCAATACTGGTCCTTGGGACCCAAAGGGGTGCACGTTTTTGTCCTAGCACTCACACACCTGTTTAAATGTTGCCCTACCACTTATACACTCGATTGACGTAATCAACCTGTCATCAAGGCTTTAATCTGAAACAGGTGTGTGAGTGCTTGGGCAAAAACAAAAACTTGCACCCCTTTGGGTCCCCAGGACCAGGATTGGGAAACAATGATTTATATAATAAATCAGACGTTTTTGGATGTTTACATGTCAATCAATTAATAAGTTATTGATTTTCAAAGCTTTAATTGCACTATTACCGATTTCAGGAATATCTACTAAATCCTAAGTAGAATTTCTACTGAAACCAAAGGTTGTAAAAGTATGCCAGGCATTTATAGAATAAATCAGACGTTTGTTGATGTGTACATGTCAATATATTAATAAGTTACTGATTTTCAAAGCTTTAATTGCACTATTACAGATTTTAGGAGTTTCTACAAAATCCTAAGTAGAATTTCAACTGAAAACAAAGGTTGTAAAAGTATTCCAGGCATTTGTAAAATAAATCAGACAGTTATTTGATGTGTATATATCAATCATTGAATAGGTTACTGATTTTCAAAGCTTTATTTGCACTATTACCGATTTCAGGAATTTCTACTAAATCCTAAGTAGAATTTCTACTAAAAACAAAGGTTGCAAACGTATGCCAGACATTTGTAGAATAAATCAGACGCTGTTTGATGTGTATATATCAATCACTGAATATGTTATTGATTTTCAAAGCTTTAATTGCATTATTATTATTAAATGTGGATGCAGTTTAGGCGTTAAGTTTAATAGAAATATTTGCACTTGCTTGGGGGTAAAAGAAAACCTGGTTCAACTTGTTTTTCCGACATCACTCGTCTCAGCAATTTCTGAGCGGGTTGGGTCCTGTATGCAAGGTGGCCAGATCATTGACAGGTATGCAAGGTTGCCAGATCAATGCCAGTAAACCGTAAATTCGCTTGCGCCACAAAAAACGCTTAAATGCTATTTTTTCTATACAGCCCTATCTGTAAATCGACCCGCTCTAGCCCTTCAAAAATAGCCCAATTGTTGCAGAAACCTACCCAGCTGGCAACACCGCCAATATGAAAAAAAGTTTCCTCATACGGTCGCATTCGCTGTATTAGGCCTATTTCGCTGGTGGGCTATTTAGTGTATGAGCGCAAAATTATGTTTTACCATGCCGTCACACAGAGGCGGTGCGAGAAATTGGAAAGGCGGTCGCCTTTGAGTTTTATTTTCAGGAAAATTCCTGTATAGTAAAGAATGTGAAAAGAATTTCTTTTAATCAACCTTATTATCTTAGCAAAGTTTCATATTCATAAATGTAGATGTATTAACCGAAAACCTATGTTCAGCGTTTTTAGAACTGAGATTATTCATTACTTAGAAACGATTTATTTATCCGAGTAAGTACTGTATTGTCCATGCCCCTTTATTGTAATACTTGTTTACATATTTTATACTATAATATTTTATATGTATGTTTTAGATTGTATGAAATTTAAAAAAAAGAATGAACAGGCGTGTATATAAAATAACAAATATGGTCCCCATTGAGTTCTAAGTATGAGAAATATAAAAGTGATTTGATGCATGTTCAATTGATGTAAATAAAAACCTTAAAGCAATCGGTAATATTTAATTAAATTCACTTTTACATTAAAGGCAGAATTTGTAAGCAACAAATGTTTGGAAACTACTAAAGTCAAGACAGCTAAATTGGCTACGGAATTAAAGCAGAGAATAACTCTGAAGTATTGTTAATGTGACGTCAGATATGAACTGACGCGTAGCTGCAAATGGCTATTGGACTGTGGCTGAATGTTCCCTAATCATCTCATAAATTGTACATCATGCTAACATTAAACTAGCTAGCTTTAGCTTTGACATACACTAAACGAGTCTAGTTATAGATTTTCTAGACAGACAATTAAGATACCAAATGTCACAGAAGCTCGTAGAAGATCTCAACCTTTCGCAAAACATATCGTACACCTTACCTGTTTCCTGTGGATGCTGTAATTAAAATGTCACTTCTAAACCATCTCAAAATGCACCCTCTCCACGCCATGTTTATGAATGACCCGAATGACCCCGTCCTGCATTTTCCACCGGGTCACCAAAATAATTGCCTGGTACTCTCTGGTACAACTAGTGGACAATAAATGACACAACACAGAACAATGTGCTTTGGCTGTCATTTTATTTCTTATATTTCTTTGATCATGTTTTTTTTTTAATTCTAGCAATAATATTTTCAAAGGAAATCTTATAGAGAGCTGTTTTGATGTGGACTTTTAACATTGTTATCTTTAGAATACATCTTAAACATCTTCCGAACAGATGTCAGATTCGACTAGCCAACGTTACATCAGTTGTGCAAGTGCGCCGGCGTAAATCTTTCGTTGGTCCTGTGGTGCTTTATCACCATTAGCGCCGTTCAATTCTGATTTAATCAGTCTCTCTTTTGCTATAGCGAACTAGCTATGACAATTATTTTGCTAGGATTCAACAGACCATCCCTAACAGCCACTAAACCATATATTCGCTGATGAAAAAGCCAAAGGGAGAGCACTTTGCAAACTGCCTACAATTCAAGGGACCTAATTTGTTTACGCAGGCTGCCGCCCGCGAGACGCATCTTCCCGATGTTCTGAACTGTACCCAGGTATCCAGTGTAGTGTGAGGACTTGGGACGCCTGCGTTCACAGTGCTGTTTTTTTTCTTGCAAACATGGCGGCCCCTGCTCTAACCAGCCGGGCTGGGTCCGTAAATAGCTTGGGAAACAGCCCCACTGCGACACCCAGCTCCACGAACAACAACAAGATTATCGCAAGCTACCCCGAGCTCGATTTCAGGTCTGGGGCAAGAATCGAGGATTTGAACCGATTGATTCAAGAATTTAGCAAACACGATCAGCGAGAATATGACGACCAGCGAGCGCTTGAGATCCACACGGCCAAGGACTTCATTTTCTCTATGCTCGGTAAGAGATTAGACCTTTATCTTTACCAAGAATGACTGCTACATTTTTATTATGCAAAATAAAGACTATCTATAATAAAGGGGTAACAATTAGAAACCGCTAGCTTGATTTCAGCGGCGAAAGGATGCAACCAATGCGATGCGCTGTTATTTCAAATCTGTCAGTGTAGATCAACAAATCTAATTGACTCTTAAGTCATAAGGTCTGTGTGACCTATTATTTACCAGTCTTAGATACATTGATTAACCCCAGTTTAAATGAGTTTAGTCCTACATCAGTGCATATACTGTATGGCTGCACTGACCACTGTGTCTCTGATCACACTTGAATAACTTCTTGGCATGTAATACTAGTAATTGTCCAGTTTTGGAAACACTGATTAATAACAATTTAGTTGTATTAGTTTAGTCATATATATGCATGCATGGCTGCACCTACTGCATACCGTCTCAGATCAAACATAAATGTCTTTGATTTAACTGGAATATTATACTTTTATTGGACACCTATGAAAAAACATAGATGACGTGAGTAAAATAAAGGAGTAGCAGACAGACACTTGTGCTGTAGGCCTACACATTCTTTTGTTCAGGCTCACAAAGTATCTCAAACAAGCAGCCAGTAGCGACAGTAGGACACAGGGCTGAGAGGTTCTGGGTGCTGAGAGGGAACAGACATCCAGTAATCACTGAAGAGGAAAAACAAACGAGGCAGAGCCCTGCAGTCCACACAAATGAACTCAGCTGTGGCTAATGGAGCATGCAAGCCTAGCTCAGTCTAGTACAAGGCACAATAGACCCCAGGAACCAATGATGCACATTCGAATGCCAACCTGAATTGGAGATTGGAGAAATAACTGCAATTCATGTCAAATCAGCAAATAATTGTGATAATAATGCATCCCAAGGTTCCTGGCAATTCCCCATAAGTCTTTAGAGTCCCAACATTACGCATTTTGAAATTCACCTTCATTGAAACATACAGGGAGATTTGGTGGTAAATGAGTGGAACCTGAGCATGCCTAATAAATGTTGTAATTTTCAAATTAAACCATGTTCATTGTCCTTAATATATGTTAGCGTTCAGGCATGATTTCAAATATTTTATTCGAATTTTTTATTATTTTGTCCAATTCAGAAAACTTTTTGTGGGATGCTCAGGTGGTCAACAAGAGCTACTAAAATGACTATGAAGTGTGCCAGATTTTGCAGTCCCAAGATGGGGGGGGGTCAAATACTTTTTGTGGCACTACTGAGTTTGGCAGACAAGAATATGGTCTTATCCTAATTTGACTCTATAGTTACAATATATGACATTATACATATAATTTATAAAATTATATAAAAAATTATATAAACATTTAGTTGAATAAGAAATGCGAGATATGACCGATTTTGCCAACGATTTGTTTATAGTAATACACTTGAAACAAATAGCCAACCGAAAACTGCAGACAGTGCCTTCCCACGCGATCAACCTGCCTTAAAAAATCTAATGAAATGCAGCCTAACGTAGTCATCGATTGCTGCCTTGATGTACACAAATTAAAGCTTTTTGCTACGAAGAAGAGTGAAAAATGTAGGCTAAACTGTCCACTCAACGAGCAAACAAGTCGCAGAAATGAGAATCGAGAGAGTGCGTGTTCACGCGAAGGGGGGGGGGGATTTCGGCACAACACCTATACTTCTAATTTTAGGCAAACAGCAATCCTGTTCCTTTTTTACGAAGAGTAAACCTTATTGGAACAAGCCTTATTAAGACATACATTTTGATGAACATGGTCTAATGTGCAATCTGGCAGTTCCTGCACTTATTTTAGCCAAAGTCAAGCGCTGCACATAACATTGAGTTTATTGAATGGAAGAGTCTAGAGAAGCTAGTTATCTATGCTAGCCAGCTATTATGCTACATGTATTTGCTTCATCCACCTTTCCCCCTCTTCCGTCAGGTATGGTGCAAAAACTGGACCAGAAGCTTCCTGTGGCCAACGAGTACCTGCTTTTGTCGGGTGGTGTGCGGGAGGGCGTGGTCGATATGGACCTAGACGAGCTGAGCGTTTATGCGCGTGGCACCGACTACGACATGGACTTCACCCTCCTTGTGCCGGCGCTCAAGCTGCATGACCGCAACCAGCCAGTCACTCTGGACATGCGCCACTCTGCCCTGTGCCACTCGTGGCTGAGCTTGCGCCTCTTCGACGAGGTCACCATCAACAAGTGGAAGGACTGCTGCACTGTGGTAGACCACGTCAATGGCGCCACCAACTACTTTTTCTCGCCCACACTGGTGGCTGACTGGTTCTACGAGTCTATCAGCGTGGTCCTGGTGGAGATCCACAAGAAACCCCAGCGTGGCATGCCCCGCGTGGAGAAGGTGGAGCGTAATGGCACCATCATATCCGTCATCCTGGGCGTGGGCAGCAGCCGGATGCTCTATGACATCGTTCCAGTGGTGTCTTTCAAGGGCTGGCCAGCTGTGGCTCAGAGCTGGCTGATGGAAAATCATTTCTGGGATGGCAAGATCACAGAGGAGGAGGTGATCAGTGGTTTCTACCTGGTGCCCGCATGCTCACACAAGGGCCGCAAGGAGAACGAGTGGCGCCTTTCATTCGCCCGGAGTGAGGTGCAGCTCAAGAAGTGCATCTCGGCCAGCCTGATGCAGGCCTACCAGGCGTGCAAAGCTATTATTATCAAGCTGTTGTCCAGGCCCAAGGCCATTAGTCCTTACCACTTGCGCAGCATGATGCTGTGGGCCTGCGACCGGCTCCCTGCCACCTACCTATCCCAGGACGACTTCTCCGCCCACTTCCTGCTGGGCCTTATTGATGACCTGCAACACTGCCTGGTCAACAAGATGTGCCCCAATTACTTCATCCCACAGTGCAACATGCTGGAGCACCTGTCGGATGAAACGGCCATGCTTCACGCCCGTAAGCTCAGCTCGGTGCGCTCAGACCCGGCCGAACACCTTCGCACCACCATAGAGCATGCCAAGGCAGCTAACAGGCTGACCCTGGACCTGCATTGGCGTGGTAGTGCCTCCAACCTGCCATCGCCACAGTCAGACGCAGGGGGCGAGCACCAGCCAGACGACCGCTTAGCCAAGAAGCTGCAGCAGTTGGTGACAGAGAACCCCGGCAAGTCCATCTCGGTGTTCATCAACCCCGACGATGTAACACGGCCTCACTTCCGGATTGACGACAAGTTCTTCTGAGACTTTGAAATAGAAAAAATGTTTACTTGTTTTCCTTCTCCCTCCAAGGGAGATGTTCTCCCTTTGACTAGACTAACTGGTTGGGTGGTCAGTTCAGTTGTTTTCCCAAGTAACGGTCGCCACAGACCGTTGTGAGGTGCTTTTGTCCAATGGTGTCTTCACATTTAGTTTTTCCCTGTTCCTAGCACCTGTCACCACACTCCACCAAACCTACCGTGCTGGTGTCACCTTGAAAAGGCCTTTAACTGGACTACAGGAAACCGATGGGAGAACAGGTCGTTTGTCTTGCCTCGGAAGGTTAAGGAATGGCCCTGTTGGAGAAGTGATGGTACTAACATGAGAACTAACTGCAGAGAGAGAGTTTAGTGGATATGTGTTTTTGTGTGGACTTTGGTCTAATTTTGCACAGAATGTAGAGGCACAGAGCTATCATGTAAGTTGTGATATGAAGTCTGAAAAATTCAATGGCCATTCTTTTCTCCACTGGACTGTATGCTCTGATTTTATACCTATACTGATTAGAGCTATTATTCCAAGCTGTATCGCAATGACAAGTTGTTTCTAATTTTACATTCTCTGTACAGTGATGTCTGTCCTATATGTTTAGTGAACAATTCCACATGTAACCGTGATATGCCAAAAAAACGTGCAGATATTGGACCGGCAATGTGATACCCATATCTCCATCCTCAAGTGCAATTAGGAAACACAGACACACCACAAATACAAGTGCTTACAGTCTCAACTCTCACTCTTGTATCATACACACTGCTCATCAGTGAAATGGTGTATTTAATATGTATTTGTGATATTCCAGAACGGTGTGGACTTTGTCCTTTTGTTTGTCTTTGTTATATGGAACTCTGAAATGTTTTACATGTTAGTCTTATTTTCAATATCTGCTGCTTAATTTTATGAAGCTATTTCATGACTTGACTGGTTATGCAAATCAGGTTAACAAACACACAATTATGAATTTTGATTGGACATTGGGTACTTCTGGTGTATTCATGATGGAAACTCTAAACCTCTGAGATAAAATTTAAAAAAGTGATTTACATTAAGCTTCCCATTGGTCGATGCTGATATTTTGCAAGTGGGAAACTCATACCTAGTCTTTCTACAACAAGATTAGGACATTTAAGTTCCCAAGTTGTCTTGAACATACTAATAGTACTGGAGAATTGTGGTGCAATCCTGCCTGTATATTTTGGATGGACTAATCTGGTAGTGACGTTGTCGCATTGTTAAACAAATCCTGTTAAATCAAATCTCTCATGGACAAATCTGAATGGACGACTAAGTGACCTCACTAATGGCAGGGCTCAAACACATTGCCTTACCATCAAGTTGGGCCATCCACTGGAGTAGCCTGAAGAATGTGTTGTATGGCTTTGCTTATCCAAATGCATACTGAAACCCAGAAATGGATAGAGAAAGATAATATTGTTCCCATTATGGTTTATGTTGTTTGAACAGGTGTATAAAAGCCATGATAAGTGATATATTGATACCTATAGTTATGGAGTTTTTGCAAGTATCATTCTTGGGATGATCCCTCACAATGATTTAAAGAAAAGAGCGATTCTTCCTTAACCAACATGAAGTCCTGCCCAGTTGTTGTCTTAAAATGCGTAAAGACCACCTAAATGGCTCAGCACATACTAAAACAGGTTTTTGGCCAATAGAGGCCTCTATCATCTCTGTGTGCTAACTATTGATGGCCATTCGAGGCTTCATTAGCGTTATTTTAGCAGCAGGATATTATGCTGGCAGTACTCAGATTTTCTTTATCACAATAAAAGCCATCATTGAAATTTATAAGGCAATATAGTTAACAATCTAGTCTGTGAAAAAGAACAGAAAACAATAACATTGGAACGGACATTAAACATAAAATGTACAGACTAGATTAACTATATTGCCATATATATTTCAATGATGGCTTTTATTTTGAAAAAGAAAATCTGAGTTAGCACTGCTAGCATAATATCCTGCTGCTAGAAGAACGGTAATGAAGCCTCAAATGGCTATCACTAGTCCAGACTACATTCCAGATCTTACAAAGCTGTTATATCACTTCATATATCATAGCAATCTGATGCCTGACTGCGCAGTCGGTCTGTCATCACTTGATGCAATGCAATGTAGTTCGACAGGAACGTGACCATATTGTGTGAGAGGGAAAGCAGGTCCCTCATTCAGCCTATTAAGTCTTTTGTTGCTACACCTATGCGCCCCCCATTGAGGGATTTAGAATAATTGACTAAAAAGGTTGTTTATCAGTTTATGGGAGGCTAACAGTGCCCAAATCAAATTGTGTGATTAATCTGAAATGGAGATAACACTATTTAAACAAAAGTTAAAATTCTATTGCAACAACAACAACCTTAGTGAAACTGCGTGAAAATAATAGATAAGACACTGTATAACATTTAACAATCTCTTGTCTGATGGATGCATATTATTGTTGCATACAGTATCAATTTGTGTGATGAATAAACATGTACAGGATCCTAAACTGTGCTGAGGTTCTTTGTATATGTATTTTAGGTATTTCAGTTCAGCAATCTATGCAATCACTATTTAAAGTTGGTTTGAATATAATTGTCTCTTAAATGACTCAAATGTAACGTGTAAAAATGAGTCCCACCTACAAGTGTCTTTAAAACTATGCATTTACATGATAGTTACCTAATCATGGTGTAAATACTAATTTCATTGTAGAACCAGTTTTGTATATTACTGCAAGGACTAATTGGTCTTGTGATCAATCACAGTTGATCTTTTCACATGATCTTTTTCAGGGCAGATCTTACTAATCAAAAGACTAGTGAAAAATTAGAAGTTACCTCCAGATGTCTTTTGAGTATTTGTCTGTTTCTGAATTGTATTTCCTTAATTAACTCACCCTCCCCTCTAGCTTCACAACCTTCTTAAAGTGTATTTAAGGAGAGAATATCCAAGGTAATCAGACAATCAGATCTCTGAAGGGGAATGTTTTTGTTATTGTAAAAGTAAATGAAATGTAACAAAAATAGAAAACTAAAATATAATAATCAAATAACTCTCCACCCCATTAATGTAATAGCATTCCTAAATTAGCTCAGGTGTAAACAGTCACCTTCAAAAACACACACTAAGTTAACTGACCTTGTTGATTTGACCTGTGCTTAATGATTGTGATTCACATGATTTCAGGATGAATTCTGCAGTTTGTATGTACTCAGAATTGCAAATGGTCAACCATGAACTGCAATGAGCTTTCAAAAGATCTCAGAGACAAAGTTTGGAAAAAATGGATCAGGAGTTGGGTATAAAACGTTTTAAAGATGTCCAGCAGTCTGGACCACTGCGTCTGTGGACATGTACTGCTGCAGCCTGCGTTTGGGGCTGACCTACTGTTCTTTCTGCAGTGGAATCGTCTTTCACTGCTATTCTGTCCAATGAAGCATAACATATCTATACATATATCTTTGTTCAAAACTAGAAGTGGAATATGTATCTGCCTAGATCAATCTGTCCATCCAAACTGGATGACCAAGCAAGTAGAAGACTAATCAGTGACTAATCAGTGAGGCTACCAATAGGCCAATGGCAACATTGACATAGCTACAGGCTTTTATAGACAAGACTGAGTGTCCATGTTTATTTATTTTTTTACCTTTAACCCAGCATACTTAGTAGGGGCTACCACCAAGTATTAATTAATTGGAGGAAGACTTTTCCAATGATGATACCTCAGTTTTATATTTTTAGTATATTTTATTTTTCAAATGAATGTTAAATCAAATTCAAAGGGTGGAGTATGTGTAAAGGTTAATTGGGGAGGGAAGTCATTATATGCATACAACTTTGAGGCACAACATTTGAAAACATTCAAACAGATGGCTCTGTAACTGGAATGGAGGGAGCTTCACTAGTCTTGCACGAGGAAGGAGCATCAACATAGCCAGAGATTTTGTCAGTCGACACGGAAGTCCGAAGGTTCAGCATCTTCCCGTTTCCAACATCAAGCATTTGACGACTAATGTTGGCAAGAGAGAGGGGAAGAGAACAGCTAAACTGTTGGAAGCAACTCTTAAGTCCTTAACCTATTACGTTCACCTGTTACTGTGTCTTTGTGTGGGTGTTCTGTGTCATTTACAGGTGGCGCCAATCAAGCCCATCTCCCACCCTTCAATGACCACTCCCTCCCGTTATTGCACCCAGTTGGTTCCAGTTCTCATCAACCAATCTCCTTCCCTCAGCTGTATGAGAGCCTTGTCCCGGCAATTGCATGGTGTTGCTCTGGTATCCTGTGTTGTTTGCTGCCTGTAAGAACTTTGTTGTAGGTATCATTTCTTTGTGTATGTGTAAGCAGTAGTGTTGTTTGTTTTGTTGGAATCATTTGTTCAGTGTAATCCTCTGCGGTTTGTTCCCGGGGGGAAAGGGGACGTGCCCTGGGAGTGTGTAGGCAAGAGGCCTGCGGACATACATTACCTGTGGTATTCTGATTGTCTATGTACGGTAGGGAAGCCCTGGGCGGACCACCCCCTGTATTTTGGTTAGCGGACCAGTTGGTGCTCCAGGGTTAGGTAAGTAGCGGGTGGGTAGGTAAGTTAGGTCAGGGGGTTTATGAGTTTTACTTTCTTTGTTTTGGTCCCGTCCAGCCCCTTTTCCCCATCCTACCGTGTCGGCACAATAAACTTCTCTGTACACAGTAGTCTCAGTCCTCTTTGCAAGCACCTCCATAATTTTTCCCTAGCAGGGTGTTGCATTCCCTTTTCCAGGAGGCATATGTAACAGACCACATACCAGTCATCTTCTGTGTAGTAAACTCTTGCATGGAGGGATTAGCTCAATCTGCCACTCAAGAAAGTGTGTGTGTGAGGAAAAGAGTGAGAAAACGAGAGAACTGTTCAGTTGGTACACCCTTACAAATGTATTTTTTTACATGGTCCAGTGGCAACACTTCAGGCTCAATGCACATATGGGGGGGGTCAACTTTTTCTCCAGGGTGTAAAGAGAACCCAGTACAGCACAGGCATGTGCTTCAGTGAACTGAAGTCTTACAATCCTTATAGTATCTTGCTTGTTTAATGTAATGTCTGCTGTCTGTAGATGATGAATCCAATCCATTACACCAGCTCATGGGGCAATGTACCAGACAACTTTTCTAGTCAGGGGTCGCCAAGAAAGTATCCTAAAGCAAAACTGTCAGCAAGTCAGACCCCCACCCACACAACAGCAGACCATCATTTCCGCTGAAACACAGACCCACACAATGCTGTAGCAGAACCAAAGACTCTATCAATATCCCAAAGAGGTAGGCAGATGCGTACAGCATCTAGGCCTGTGCCTGACTAACATTAAAGGCATAGACCACCCAATAATCTAAATTTGTCAGCTGTTTCCCTAACTAAGACTGTTAGACTATTTTCAAGGTAAGAAAACAGCTGACAAATTTGGCTGATTTTTGGGTGGTCTATACCTTTAAGTAGTAGCTAGGCTAATGTTTCAGTCTTCAAAGTAGCCTAATGGAAAATATTCTATCAAATCAATCTTACCTTAAAAAAATTACCACAGAGGTTTGGGTTCACTCTCCTGGGCTTTCCTTCCACTGCTGTATTGATGTCAAAACATATATCTACAGCAACTAATCCCCCATTGCCTCACTGCTCTAATGACTGAGCAACAGTGTTAGCTAACATTAGATCATATGACGTATTATATTGGTAATAAAATGTCAAGCCATAGGCACACAGCGAGTCAAAAAAATATGCATATGAAGGAAGATCTCAGACAGATTTAACAGAAGTAACAGCCGTTTTTGCCAACGGTTACCAATGGCAAAACTCGGGCACGTTAGCAATTTTCTATTGTTACATTTCCAAGCAGTTTAAGTCAGAATAAATGACTTCCAAACATGCTATCTTAAAGGGATAGTTCATCCAAAATTCATATTTTTCTCAAAGTTTACTTACCCAAAGATATTCCAGAAGGCCCATTGTCATTTTTTTAAACAACGCATATTCAGCTCTGTCCCAGTCTGTAATTAGCGTTATTAGTACCATCTAAATTCATGAATAGAAACGTTTTGTACCGCTATCGCAAAGCTGCATGCAAGCGGATAACTACTCCAAAACACTTTTCAGTAATCTGTCGCAGCAGCATCGATTTTTTAAATTGTACACTGACAAAACAGCCGGCGGAATTGGCTGAAATCAAACTGGCACTAGCGAATTATTTCTAAAAGCTACCATACACAGCTGCTATTTTTCGGCAGTGATGTCATTGAGGTGAACGTAAAATGGAACTTCAACAAGTAAAATGGAACTTCAAATGGAACTATGTCAAGATAGGTTGCTTCGCCTAGCTTTTAAAAATTGCTGCTAGTTTACACATTTTTTACACTCCTCCACCACTTTTTTGCTATATTTTTGTTTATATATTTCTTAATTCTTACTATGTTGTGTGCCATGTCACAAGAATATCATTGTGCAGGATGACACTGTGTTATTCGGTGCATTTGATAAATAAACTTTTGGATCTCAATGTCAGCATATAATAATAATAATACATTTTATTTATAGGCGCCTTTCTAAACACTCAAGGTCACCATACAAGACCAAAATAATAATAATAATAATATAAATAAATAAATAAACAAAACATTGCTAAACACAGATGAATAGTGATCATGTTAGATATGCCAGTGTGAA
Organism: Esox masquinongy; assembly: GCA_016801175.1. Classification (NCBI taxonomy): domain Eukaryota; kingdom Metazoa; phylum Chordata; class Actinopteri; order Esociformes; family Esocidae; genus Esox; species Esox masquinongy. Next base: position 12,648 of record JACXGI010002785.1, on the reverse strand, counting down.
AAGATGTGTTTTCAGGCGGATTTTGAAAATGGAAAGCAAGTTGATGTTACGGATGTCTGGTGGAAGGGAATTCCAGAGGCGAGGGGCAGAGCGGCTGAAGGCTCTAAATCCCATAATGGTCAAACGGGCAGGAGGTGCAGTGAGGTGAATAGAAGAAAACCTGAGAGTACAGGTGGGTGTGTTGATATGAAGGAGGTCAGTGAGGTACAGAGGTGCAAGGTTGTGAATGGTCTTGAAGGTGAGGAGCAGAATCTTAAAATCAATGCGGTATTTAACTGGGATCCAATATAGCCGCTGAAGAACAGGAGTGATGTGATTAATAGAAGATGTTCTGGTGATGATACGAGCGGCAGAGTTCTGAACCAGTTGAAGTTTATGTATAAGTTTGAGAGGAAGACCAAAGAGAAGCGAATTACAGTAATCAATACGGGATGTAACCAGGGTGTGAATGAGAATATACTGTACTAGTGGGTGTCAGAGACGGACGGAGATGATTGATACGTAAATGGAAGTATGCAGACAGAGTGACATTATTAATATGAGCTTGAAATGAAAGTGTGCTGTCGAGGATGACAGCCAGACTCTTGACCTGAGGGGAGGGAGAAACTGAGGAGTTATCAATGGTAAGAGAGAAGCTATCATGTTTTGCTTGAGTGGATTTGGTGCCAATCTCAGTTTTGTCATTGTTAAGTTTGAGGAAGTTGCAGGAAAACCAGGATTTGACTTCTGTCTGCTTGTGGATCTTGAGTTTGTTAAATTCTACCCGCTCTGCAATTGGAACAATACCTCTGCCTCTCCCGAGTCGTATTCTGGGAGAATCAATGGAGCAACTTCGCCAATGAGACATACAATTTTTGCGAGAAACATTTTAATACAGAGGATTGTGCCCCACGTTCACTTAGAAGAGGACTAAAGGTGAATGCAATTCCATCAAGTTACCCATTTCAACCCGTGGAGACAAGACAGATTGTAAGTATACTTCCGATTGCTATGTTATAATACCCAAAGTACACATAGCCTCTGGATATTCTGGGCATATACCCTTTAGTTGCTCTCCAAGCTTCTATTCGGTCAATTCATCATCTGTGTATTGTGGTTAGAACAAGTAAGGCTATATCCCCCGAAAAATTCTTACTGCTCGTATACTGAGTCAGACATAATATATTATATATGTATTTTCCCTTTCTTTCTCAAGCAAATAAAGTTTGACTTTCCGAGGTGAATATCAAAGATAAAATAGGTAATTTGCTTTCTAGCTAGCGAATAGCAACTTTTGTTTACTGTGTATACACACTCTTCCCGAAAAAACTAGTGGATTGATATAATTGTGAAAAAAAACTGACCGGTAAACACAGGATGTACCCGTTATTTGAAATGAGAATTATATCGCGAAAATTAAAACTTTATTTTGAGGAATACCACATCGTCATGTTCTTTAAGGTAAACAAAACCTCTTGTCTTAGTTTGGAGTGTTTTAGAGTAGTTTTCCGTTTGCAATGCAGCTTTGCGATGGGGTACTTACGGTTTCCATTCATTAATTTTTATGACGCTAATAATGCTAATTACTGACTGAGACAGAGCTGAATAATGAATTGTTTACTTGTTGTTGTAGGGGAGGCTTTCATTAAAAGAAGCCACTGCAACGTTGGGAGTGAGGCTGGCAGATGAGACATTCAACTAACGTCAAGGTTAAATAGTATGGTCCACCTTAGGGGTGTCAGAAATCCTATTACAAAATTCTTCCAGGCATGAATATGGTAAATACACCGATCAGCCAAAACATTATGACCACTGACAGGTGAAGTGAATAACACTGATAATCTTGTTATCATGGCACCTGTCAGTGGGTGGGATATATTAGGCAGGAAGTGAACATTCTGTCCTCAGTGTTGATGTGTTAGAAGCAGGAAAAATGGGCAAGCGTAAGGATCTGAGCAACTCTGACAAGGGCCAAATTGTGATGGCTAGATGACTGGGTCAGAGCATCTCCAAAACTGCAGCCCTTGTGGGGTGTTCCTGGTCTGCAGTGGTCAGTACCTATCAAAAGTGATCTAAGGAAGGAAAAGCGATGAACCGGCGATAGGGTCATGGGCGGCCAAGGCACACTGATGCACATGGGGAGCGAAGGCTGGCCCATGTGGTCAGGGTTCCCATGCTGATCCCTGTCCACTGCCGAAAGCGCCTACAATGGGCACTTGAGCATCAGAACTGGACCATGGAGCAATGGAAGAAGGAGGCCTGGTCTGATGAATCACGTTTTCTTTTACATCACGTGGATGGCTGGGTGTGTGTGCGTCGCTTACCTGGAGAACACATGGCACCAGGATGCACTATGGGAAGGAGGCAAGCCGGTAGAGGCAGTGTGATTCTTTGGGCAATGTTCTGCTGGGAAACCTTGGGTCCTGCTATTCATGTGGATGTTACTTTGACACGTACCACCTCCCTGAGCATTGTTGCAGACCATGTGCACCCTTTCATGGCCACGGTATTCCCTGATGGCATTGGCCTCTTTCAGCAGGATAATGCGCCCTGCCACAACGCAAAAATGGTTCAGGAATGGTTTGAGGATCACAGCAACGAGTTCAAGGTGTTGACTTGGCCTCCAAATTCCTCAGATCTCAATCCAATCGAGCATCTGTGGGATGTGCTGGACAAACAGGTGCGATCCATGGAGGCCCCACCTCGCAATTTACAGGACTTAAAGGATCTGCTGCTAACGTCTTGGTGCCAGATACCACAGCACACCTTCAGAGGTCTAGTGGAGGCCATGCCTCGATGGGTCAGGGCTGTTTAGGTGGTACCCTTATGTTTACAACTGTCATTCTCATTATTTTTCACTTCATCCTAGCACTGACTTTGTTGATAGTTACTTAATGTAAAATGGGGTACTTACTACTACTGGGTTCTGTGGTTGTCCTACCAAGCTACAGTAGCTCTAACAACCCTTGGACTTGTTCATACTTTTGGTCAAGAAGGCCTGGCTTGCAATCACTGTTCCAATTCATCCCAAAGGTGTTGAATGGGGTTGAGGTCAGGTCTCTGTGCAGGCCACTCGAGTTCCCCCACACCAACCTCTTCGAACCATGTCTTTATGGACTACTTTGAGCACAGGGGCACAGTCATCCTGGAACAGGAAAGGGCCTTCCTTAAACTGCTGCCACAAAGTTGGATGCATCCAACTTTCTAAAATGTATTTGTATTCTGTAGCATTATGACCCTTCGTTGGAACTAAGGGCCTAGCCCAAACCCTGAAACACAGCCCCAGTCCATTATCACTCCTCCACCAATTTTTACAGTACACACTATGCATTCCGGTAGGTAGTGTTCTCCTGGCATCCGCCACACCCAGATTCATCCATCAGACTGCCAGATAGTGAAACGTGATTCATCACTCCAGAAAACACGTTTCTACTGTTCCAGAGTCCAGTGGCAGCGTGCTTTACACCACTTCAGCCAACGCCTGGGATTGCGCATTAGATGTGAAGCTTGCATACAGCTGGCCATGGAAGCCCATTTTGTGATGCTCCCGATGCACAGTTTTTGTGGTGATGTTGCTTTCAGAGGCAGTTTGGAACTTTGTGGTGAGTGATGCAACAGATGATAGGTGATTTTTAAATGCTTCAGCACTCTGCGGCCTGTGGGCAATGGGTGTGGCTGAAACACCTGAACTTAATATTTAGTTGGCATGTCCGCATACTTTTGGCCATATAGTGTATTTTTTGCAAATTACTTGCGATCGCATAAAAGGCATACTTGATCTTAAGAACGCTTAAATGGCCAGGGAACACAACAAATGCATCAAGCAGTTTAGTGAGAGCTACAACCTTGCGAACTGCATGGCATAGCCTACAGTATTCTTGTTCAAATGTTCAGCATCACCGATGGAATACATGAAATGTCCACTGACAAAATATCGCGAAGCACAACAACATGAGTGCATTACGAGTGGCATGGAGACATCTGGCCCTAGAATCTGGAAAATACACGGAATTCCGTCAGATGAGGATTGATATCTTTATTAGAAAACATCATCAGGGTAAACTCGAGTTACACCGCCTCTAAACACCCTCCCCCTGTGGAGTACGCCTCTCACAATCTGTGCGACAATATTGATTGGGTCTTCCAAACGTCCCTGCCTTTTTGTGGGAGGAAGGGCGGTGCTTATGTTGGGTAACATCGAGTTAACCATGAAGATAACCTGCTCGGAGCAGTTTAGAGATGCAGCGTAAGTTACCATGACAGCAAACCTCGGGTAAAACATATTCACCTTTCATAGTTCGGGTTAATCGCGAAGTTACACCTGATGTCACCAAGTTACTCCAGAAGTTACCTCGCTTCGTAGAATACCCCCCTGGAGACACTGCATACTGCAACAAAAGATAGCAATTAAAATCTTTGACATTATGGACTTTTTTGTATTGACCAATGAGAAAATCAAATTAAATCCATTTTAATGTTATGTTGTGAGACAAAAAGTTTGGAAAGCTTTACAAGTTTGGAATAATTTTGAGAGCCACTGTATCTGAAGATGACTGCCTTAACTGTAAGTCGTACTGGAGTGTATGTCAATTAAAATACTCAAATGTAAATATGTAAAATGGAGGAAGATACAACAGTCAGGCAGCCAGGCATTGATCTGTTCATGTAGCGTCTCTCATTGATGCAGTGTTAAAAGTAGTTCTAAAAAACTAGGTGAAAGATACAATTGACAGTACTCTTAAGGAGCACATCATGTCTAAACTGAATTTTGATTAAATGTATGGTATATCAATGTTCTCTGAATTTGGCTGCACAATCTGGCAGCTCAGGCCACAAATATTCAAATGTGCGGGGGTCCTCAATTTCCATTGTGTGTGTTTCTCCACCAGCCCTGTCTTCTCCCTACTGCGTCACCTCTGCCAGTTTTTTGCTGCCTGTTGTCTCAGCACCTGCCAGTACACCTGTGGCCCAGGCTCCAACTGTGCGGCCACGCCCCTCCTATCCTAGGGCCCCCCTCCCTTTGTCTATCTAGTTTCCCCTATGTACAGGTTTAGGACCAGTTACCTGTCCTATAATCCTGACCTTAATCAAACCGTACAAAATGCTACACTGACCAAAGATCAGCATCACCCATGCACACACACCACACCATGCGCACTGCTGGGAATGCTGGTTTATAGCAAGCCATGATCATTGTTCTGGCACTATCCTAAGATAGTGAAGCTAATGGATTAATGTCTGTCTTGAAGCTATTAGTTCAAAGAGTTATTTCTTCAGAGAGTAATTTAGTGCCAACACACAAGACAGAAAACAGAACATTTTAAAATAACTATCAGCCTACGTGTGGCAAAAACATAACATTAATCAAACCTAAAAAATTTAAGGTAATGATTCACATGTATTTTATCAGTTGAACCAATGTAAATCAAATTGTGTAGTTTCCCTAAAGTCTCATTTGCATATATCCCAGCATGCCTTTTTAAATATATGTGAATGATACCCACCCATGAGTGTGTTTGTTAGTGACAGACATCTGGTTGCTGCACTCAGCGTTTTATTGAAGTGATAGAAAGTTTGACTGTTTATTGACTAAGTTCTTGTTCTTGTGGAGTTGTTCAGTTGAAAGTCAGAATCTTTTGGGTCATATTTTTCGTTTGGGTGTGTAATGCTTAGAGCTACCCCCAACCCCCCCTAGCGTGAAGGAATGCTTATCATTATAATGTTGTTTTACTCTGATTACAACTATGTTTGGCATTACAATCAAAAATCAAATACTACATTAATTACTGTAGGCCGTGCATCCAATTATCTGTTATAAACATGTATTTACAATTCTACTTTCTTGATCAACTTTCCTTAGAAAACCTCACTTCAAACTAACAGCTGTTGGACGGAGAGTAGGATACTGAGTTGGAAGCCAGCGGCTGGGGAGAACTCTGCTGGCAGCCATTCAAATGAGCGAAACAATCGTTCAATTGAACGATTAAACTAAACGTGTCACAAGTCTTTTTTACTTAGGCAAAGGCTCGGTGTATGATTTCATCTGTGTTTATCATTACAATCAAAAATCAATTACTACATTAATTGTTTTAGGCCTATCATGTGTCCAGTTATCTATTACAAACATGTCTTTATAATGCTACTGTCATGATCTATCATAGGCAAAGTTTCAGTGCATGTTTTCATGTGTGTTTTTCATGACATCAGTAATCATCTAACTATATTAATTATTATAGTCTATGTTCAATTATCAGTTATGAACATGTCTTTATGATGTTCCTGCCTTGATCTATTTTTCTCTGCGAATATACATAGATGTTGATCGGAGAACTGAGCAGGAGGACTGGATATGAACCAAGTGATCATGTTGTAGAAATCCGATGTCAAATGTTCAAATGAATGATACAATTGAATGAGTCACTAGTTAAAAGAACTTGAGTCCCGAGTCACTAAAAAGATTTGTTCAAAACTAACGAATCATTCCTGAACTGCACATTACTACTGTACTGAAGCTTCTTTCTAACTGTGTAATTTAGCACAGTTTGTACAGTAGGAATGTTTTGTGGCAGACAGAATATCCTCTGATTACATACGAAGTCACAACACACATGCAGAACGACTCAGCAGAGAATTGCTCAGTGAACAAGACTAGGTAAACTACATCAACTAAAACTAAAGCATCTCTGTAATGGGTGCAAAAAAGGTTAGGAAAATAAAGATTATTCATGACTTTTTATAATAAAATAAAGAAACAAATGTGTGCATGGAGAACAAAAGATATTAAAACAGACTTCTTGCAACAAAACTTACTGGGAAATGTTGATGGAGTTGTCAAATCCCTTCTGGTTAAATCTAAAAAACATTAAATGAAACTGAAATATTTAGGCTTACACTCTGCAGGCAACTTGATCCAAATAAAAAATATCTGGTTATGCAACCTAACTAATTATTTTAAATTGAATGGAATAAAAGAAAATTAATTGGATGAACAACAACTTGTCCTACTTATTTTAGTGCCACTAACCAATGTCACATAGGCACACCCCTGTAATAAAGTAATCATAACATATAAGCCTTTCTTGGCGCAAAGAACCTGCAAATCTCTTTTATTGGATTTTAATGGTCACATCATGTTTTAACTTATACATTTTTTTTCAGCACATTTAGTTGTTTCCATTGCATTCAATCACACATTTGCACACATTAAAATACATAAATAGTATACTTCAAAAAGGCAATAAAACAGATCAAAACGATAAACAATTACATTATTAAAAAGTACCTGATATTAAAATAAGATAAATTATAAAACTAATCAAAGCACTTTAAAAAAAAAGTCATAATCCATTAAAAGCCCTTTTAAAACGTGTACATGTGTTTCTTAAAAGCAATATTAGAATACAATTAGAAAACAGTGGTTCTACGACATTTAAAAAAGGGTACTGATCCAGATGCATGGATAAAATGTTCTGTCTCTTCCTGTGCAACAACAGGGTGGTGAGCGTGACTCCCTGCCATCCCGGCTCCACAGCGCGGGCGCCGTAGCGCATTCAGTCCGTTCAAACTGTAAATGTATATGGGCCAATAAAATGTAAAATGGCATCACGTTGTCTCCATGTTAACATATAGCCAGCCAGTCACCCCTTCCGACCCTACAGGTCCCTCAAAAGATGGACCATATCACAGTAACACAACTTGTGTTACCATGGAAACTCATAAATTAGACCCAGTTGAAAACCTGCAAATATTTGTCAATTTCTACAGCCTACACTAGCAACCAGTTGAGTCATCACTTAAGACTATATTTGGAAGATACAGATGTCTGTATACAGATTTCTGCAGCCTCCCCCAATAGCAGAATCCCTTATATGAGATCAAAGGACTTCTGAGCTCAGCTTTATTCTGTGAGAACACACAGTGTTCTGAATACAAATGAGTCGATGCAAAATTCGCATAAGAGTAGTATTATGAGCAGAATGTCTTCGGCAGAATCTGATGCATCCAATTTCGTGACAGCCAACGTTGCCGTGCGGCAATTCTTACCTAGGGCAACCGCACTTTTTTGTTTCTATATAAATAACAGTCACTGCAGAATAACAGGGGTTTGTTGTCAAACGCACATTATTCTATAATGAAAGTGGACTCCACTTTCGAATAGGTCACCATAAAACTCGTGCAAGGAATCTGTCGTGACGTCACTTCTCTATTTGATAGGAGCCGGAGCTGCAGCATATACTTCAGCACCAAGGCGGAAGGACAGCTCCCGATAAGCAACGCGCCGTCACAGGTAGGGTAAACGCACGAGCGTGGAAAAAGAAAATACAGACCCAGCGTCCAGTTTTTCCAGTCGGTATCCTCCCAAAATATCTGAGTAAACCATTCCGCCCTTCAATCCTATCCAATATCAAGTGATTCGCGTACAGACCGGGCATTGATAAAACAGCTGTTCTTACGGGTCACGCTTGTTGATTTCAGAGGCAGTCAAGGCAACCTACAAGATTCCTGTCGGGGAAGAAAAACCAGATCGCGACCAGTCCAGCTCTGAACATCTTCCAGCAACGCAGCGTGTCTAACTTCCCTCCCTGATCGACCTTATCACAACGGGAGATGGAGATCATTAAAGTAGATAAAGCAGACAAAGCACCCGGTAAGGAACTTCTTTACGCATTTAATAACAGACTGTGTGTGTGTTTGTTTGTGTACAGCCTATGGAATAAGTGGGTCTGGTGGGGCGGTGCGTGGCTGGCGCGCCTCTGTGTGAGTAGACTGCGGTACTTGGAGCTCGTACACCGGACAGGCACCTACGCTCAGATGAAAATTGCAGTCGTGGAGTTATAAGGTGTGGTTGACATCTGTGCCTGTCTCTGGTTGCTGAGGGCTTAGAGAATCCTTAGCCGACTGCGACTCGCCCATGTCGGCTACGTCGTTGCTTTTGTTTCCGCGAATGGCTGACAGAACCCTGATGCAGCAAATTTACCTCTCCATAGGATTCGGTTGGGGAAGGGTGGGTTATCTTAGTTCTGTAGCTGTAGTCTACGACTAGCTAGGCTGAGGGTTCACACGCATTATTTATTAGCCAACAAATCACTCACCAGTGCTTTAGCCTACTTTGACACCGGATTTAGGCGGTAGCATTACAACATAAAATGTTTTTTGTAGGCCTATCAGCCTTGTATAAGTAAAACACATTTAGTTCAGTAAAAATATTCCTTTCTGATTTTCGTTTACCTTCAGTATAAAATACCTGAGCTTAATCGGCCTTGACACGTTTTCTGTCAATAGCCAAATCATGTTTTATGTGCGTGTTGTGCTTGTGGCTTGACTTAATGGTATTTGTATGACGAAGTCTGTATGTGACCCATTCCCTAGACAGGTGTTCCCAAACTGTGGGTTGCAGCAAGGGTCAAGGTGGGTATATTAATACAATTTTGTGGAAAATAAATAAACATTTTCAGAGTATTCTTAAATGACAAAAAACAACAGCTAAAAAGTATTCAGAAAAAATGATGGACCTATACATATTAATATATAGATAAATAATACTCTATATACAGTATCATCTCGGTAAAATGTTGGACAATCAGGCTCCCATTGATTTTGATGATGTTTGAGAATACGAACACAGCATTAGAATTTCTTGAGAAATGATCCGTCAGCTTTATGGCAACATGTGTAAACAGTAATGAAAAAGCAACATTTCTATCTTCCTTAGAAAACAAGAGTTCTGGCCCAGGGTAGACAGAATTCAACCTATTACTGAGCCCCTTTTTAAAAGGCAAAACAATGCATTGTTAAAAGTAATTCCTTGATTCTACAATCAGCCACCTAAACTTGATGACAACAAGCTATACTGAAATTTACATTCATTTACATGTTCTAAAAAAGATTGCATTATTAATCTTTTTTGCATTTAGTTTTCCCATTTTCCACTATCTTACGTAAACTTAACCCTAATCCTAACCGTCACCCTAATCTTAAACTTTAACCTCAATAACATTTATGCATTCTGACATATTGCTTTTTCAGTGTAACTATGGCTTTTTCTTTGCAACTGTGCATAGAAGACGAGCATCCTGAATCACCTCCACTTTTGACGTTGATACAGGTGTTTTGTGGGTACTATTTAATGAGGCTGCCAGTTGAGGACCTGTGCGGTGTCTGTTTCTCATACTAGACGTTAATGTATGTGTCTTCTTGCTCAATTGTGCACCAGGGCCTCCCACTCCTCTCTCTATTCTGGTTAGAGCCAGTTTGCACTGCTCTGTGAAGTGAGTACTACCGTAATTCCCTGTTTATAGGCCGCACCATGTATAAGCCGCACCATTAATTTTATTACTTTGTGTGTATACCAACCCAAGTATTAACCACACCCATATATAAACCGCATTTGCTCAGAGAATTTACCTCTTGTAAAACCCCTCCCCCAAAGGAAAATTGTATCTAACGCTGACATTATAGTTATTTGTGCTAACGTGACCATTAATATAACCTGCTTGCTACTACTACGTTAGCTAGATAGCTAGCTACCTCTAATATTTGCTTGTTACATCAGGGCACTCGTAGGATTAACTTTAACAGGGGACTTTCTGATTAAGTTTATAGGATGATGTTGACTGTTAAGAGTTCATTAATAGCAATATAAACAAAACTTACCTGGCAGTACAAGAGCATGACTGGTCTCCAAGGCTGTGCTGGTCACATTTGAGTTCATAGGGTTTCTCGTTCTTTGATTGAGATCTGTATGCTTGTTTCAATTATTGTGTCCCCTTCCTTGTTTATCTGAATATTGTGAACATATCCTTCCACTGCATATTGCAATACCTCGATTGCATATTGCGATGCCTCGATCTGGAGGATATTGCAGAGGTATTACTCCAAAAAAGAAATCACATGCACTGACCGGTAATAATGTACTTTTCCCCTCCATGCTTGGCTTTCTACAGTAGTGGCTGCTTACAAAGAAGCGCAGCTTGACAGGCGTCGCAACAGTAAATAAGATAGGCTGGGCTTTTGCGAAAAGTCAATTATGACTCATACATACATTGTACATTAGTATTAAACATCTGTCATAGGGCACTACCAGAATATTTTTTTTTGGAATAAAACCCTGTAAGGCCAATTTTATCAAATTTGCTACATGAGTTTCTGAAACCTGTACATCGTCAAGAAATCATCTGTGAAAATGTTCGCTGGTGGAAAGGATTTTAAAAATGTAAACTTGTGTATTAGCCGCACCCATGTATTAACCACTGTGGTTGAAAATGTTTACAAAATCTGTGTATAAACCGCAGTTTATAAACGGGAAATCACGGTACATATCTTTATACGAGAGCTTCAGTTTCTTGGCAGTTTCTCGCATGGAACAGCCTTTATTTCTCTGAACAAGAATAGACTGACGAGTTTCAGAAGGAAGTTCTTTGTTTCTGGACATTTTGAGCCTGTAATCGAACCAACAATTGCTGATGCTCCAGATACTCAACTAGTCTAAAGAAGGCCAGTTTTTATTGCTTCTTTAATCAGCACAGCTGTTTTCAGCTGTGATAACAATTTCAAAAGGGTTTTCAAATAATCACGTGCCCTATCCTAAATCCTGATTGATGAACATTTAAAATGCTGTCCTCTGACAAAAAGTAACCTAGCTGAACATTTAAATTTTTTCATTTACATTTTAGTAATTTGACAGAGATTCTTATCTAGTGCAAAATTGCACTTTAGTAATCACCAATTCTTTTAAAACATTAGCTGAGCATGACGGTTTAGACATTGGATGATAGTTATCAAGGTCACCGTGTCCCGATGTTTAAGGAGTAAAAGCACATTTTCACAACATAGAAGCATCTCCTGAGAACAGTGTTAGATTTAAAATGTGGGTTATACAGCAATTGATAAGCAAAGCTTACAAACTAAATAGCATCGGTCAAAGTTGTCAGCCTCTTCGGACTTTGTGTGTATAGCTAAAAAGGTATCAATGACATTTTAACTGTGAATCGCAAAACAAAAGTTATGTTGCAAAATAAATAATTTTACTAGTTTTGCTAACTCACAATGAGTAGGCATAGATATCCTTTCAAAAGTTGAGACCACCAGATTAGCCCAGGGGTTCAATTGCGTGCAATTGGCCAGCACCTTCCAGGTTTGGGGGGTTATTGAATATGGCTGCCTAGGCTCATCATGCTCTAGTGACTCAATCATTCAATCAAGCAAATTTACTTATAAAGCCCGTTTTACATCAGTAGTTGTCACAAAGTGCTTTTACAAATCACCCAACCTGAAACCCCAAGGAGAAAGCAACAAAAATGAAGACAAATAACATTTATTGAAGACAAATAACATTTATTGAAGACAAATAACATTTATGAAATGCTCCAGTCCGGTTTCAGACCCCATCATAATACTGAGACTGCACTTGTGAAGGTAACAAATGACCTTCTAATAGCCTCAGCCAAAGGTTCCGCATCCGTCCTGTTGCCTTTTGATCTTAGTGCTGCTTTTGACACTATTGATCACTCCCTTCTCTTAGAGAGACTGGAAACCCATATTGGGCTACGTGGACATGTTCTAGCCTGGTTTAAATCTTATTTATCTGAAAGATATCAGTTTGTATGTGTGGATGGCATATCCTCTGACAAATCAAAGGTATGTTTTGGTGTTCCTCAAGGCTCGGTTCTG
>JACXGI010002784.1:0-69635 GCA_016801175.1 Esox masquinongy | reverse complement strand
GCTGGGAGGAGACCTCGGGGTAGGCCCAGGACTAGGTGGAGAGATTATATTTCGACACTGGCCTGGGAACGCCTCGGGATCCCCCAGTCAGAGCTGGCAAATGTCGCTCGGGAAAGGGAAGTTTGGGGTCCCCTGCTGGAGCTGCTGCCCCCGCGACCCGATACCGGATAAGCGGATGAAGATGAAGATGAAGAAGATGTAGGAAGACAGGCCTACAGATTTCTTGATGTTACCCAGGGGTAATTCGAGACTTCTATGACCATCTTTGGCTTAGCTCTTGGTCTGAATTTGGTGTGATGACCTGACCTACATAGATTGCCAGTGCCTTGGAATATTCTCCATTTGTAGATCTGTTGGACAGTGGAATGATGTACTTCAAATTGCTTTAAAATGGCTTTGTAACCCCTCCTAGACTCAGGGCATCAATAATCTTCTTCTGAGCGTCTCGAATAGGTCTTTTGATTTTGGCATGCGTTACCACACACCTATTTGGTTAAGACTAAACCGGACAAATTCTAATCTTCATGGAGGGTTGGACCCTTCAAAGTTACACTCTAATGCTCTTCTAATCCTTTGCCCCTATTTTGGTGCACCTGACTCTAATTTTAGCCATTTTAAAGCTGGTGCTGCACTAACACAAAAGGAAATTGCATTTCTGTTTGTTTCAATTGCATCGATGTTTTCAATGTTTAATTTTTGTGTGATTTGTTAAATTGGGTTGCCTGTACAAATCAATGAGGCTGGAATTTATCTCAAATGGCCATGTAAATAAAAACAAAAATCAATATACTTTTTCACAAGACTGCATCTCTAGTCTAGTCTTGGAAATGTTAACTAGGCCTCTAGTTAACATTTCCTTGTAAATGCCCAAGTTTGACAAAAGCGTTATTCATTTGCTTTTGTTAGCATTATTAGCCAACTGTGTACATGGGAAAATTTACATTTTCTTAGCATTCTGGTTACTTGCAGCTATTTTTGTTTAAATAAATTGGTTGGAAAGTACAGAAGAGAACCTTATTTTCTTCTCATCAAGAGTATTATGTGAAGGTCCTGGTTCCAGGTGTTTCTTTAAAGCCTGCCATGTCAGGTCACTCATATGTGCTGTTCAGTTCCCACTGTGCAGCTGTCTCTCAAAGGCTCTCCTTGTAGCTTCAGGTGAGACGGAATGTTTTGCACATTACTTTAACTCCATCTCCATCTATCTATCTTACATTAGCTCCATCTATTCCATCCACTGTCAATTAGCCTCTAAACCGGGCTCTATGCTGGCACTGTTTACAAGGAGCAACTGTGCTCCTCTGTTGAAAGATCTAGGCACACAAAAACATTTGAGCACAATGATACTGTTGAGGTAGCTTAAATTGTCTCTAGTGTTGACAATTAATCAAAACAATCATGGACAATAACACGGAACAGAAAACAAGACGAACAAGATGAACAAAAATGTCTACTCCTTATCATCCACTTAAAAATACAACTTGTTTTTTGCAGTGGTCCTGACATCGTGCATACGTGTGCTCTGCCTGTGTGTGAGTCCAACAATCAAACAACGTTTTTTTGGCTATGTGCGTCTGTAAATTAGGAACTTGGCACACTGAACTGAGCTGCCAGTCCACCACAGAATTAAGATGCTATCTACAGGAGGCCCTGCCTGCAGAACACACAATGGGATACACCTTCAGACTGCAAGCACAGGAATGGTTCTCTTCTCACAATGAGCCATATTTGCATGTTCTTCCGGCGTTGGCTCTTGCACTGTCACTGGCTCATGGAGCAAAGTAGTTGCAAACACTGCTGTTCGTGCAGGCAGAAGCTTTGTCTTGCGCTGTTGTTGGCTCAACCACATCCACAACACACAGACTTGTCCTGTTCTTGCCACTTGAAATAACTTTTGATGCTCTTTTTCATTCCAAACAATTACCATAACTCGTTCTGCCAGAGTCAAACACTGAATTGGGAGAAAAACTTTCATTCTCCATGAGGTAGGTTATAATTGGCTTGTTGCAGTGCATTACGGTATGAACAGTTATTTGTGTGGTTAACAACTATGCATTTAAACCGCCCAAACACTACAACCATGGGAGTGTTCGTTTTAGGGGTCGAAATCATCACTTGTCCATGTGCAAATACTTCCTACGTTTGCCTACCAAATTTGTTGTTGCATATGCAAGCAAATCTGTCGCACTGTAGAGCCATGCCGAACAGCTGCTCTCTCGACAGTTAGGCACGTTGGGATGCAGAGTGCTCAGGGGATACTTCTATCCTGTAATTGCTGCCTCAACAGAACAGCTGCCTTGACTTACTCCACTATGGCCTCTCGGTCTGCGATGTCGCCCAGCACCATGCGCTGTATGATGCCGTTGTGCTCCTCTTCAGACAGGCTCTTGTGGGACACCAGGGGTGTGTTGAACTTGGTGGCGGGCGACGGGTCCACCCCCTGCAGCCAGGCATGGCTCTCTATCTGCTCCAGGGAGGCACGGCCCTTTGGATCCCGCTGCAGCATGCGGCCCACCAGACTAGAGAGAGGGAAGAGGATCACAGACTGAGCGCGAAGACCGTTTCTGTGTCACTGATTGCAACAACAGGTTTGCTTTGGCAATGCAAAAGGTTTTTCTCATGCCAACAAAACGTATTAATTGCACTGCATGACAGAGGATAACAAGAGTGAGCGACAGAATGGAAAGGATGGATTTAGAGAAAGGGGCGTGGGGGGTACAACACCATGTCAGTCTTACTGGCAATATTAGAGACGGGTCAATTTGACCCCCCCTTTGGAAAATATTGAAAACCCCATAGACCCTGACCCCCCGAACATGCATCACAATCCTATGCCCCTGCTTGCTGGGGACCACAACAACCCTCTGCAGGCAGGTAGCCATGCTTTTCTAGAACACTAGAAACCTTACAGAGCTCCCATCTATTTATACATATTCATCTATTAAATATGAACGCCGAGCTACAGCCCTCCATTATGTCTCTATGCCGCAAAACATCTGCCGCTATACATTAGAGCTAGCTGGCTTGGTTTTCTAACAGTCAGAGTAGAAGTTACATTTAAGCAATATGGCTCCAGGGTGTGTGGTATATGGCCATTATGCTATGCTTAAGGGCAGTTCTTAGGCACGAAGCAATGCAGAGTGCCTGGATACAGTCCTCAGCCATTGCATTTTGACCATAAATGATACCCTGAGTTGTTACCAGAACAATTAAACAGCAAAATACATTTTATATAGAACTTGTGCTTTTCCTTTAAATACATCCACAACCCTGTTTCCAAAAAGGTTCGGACAGTGTGTAAAATGTAAATAAAAACAATGTAATGATGTGCGGATCATTTAAACCCTTTATTCAATAGAAAATAGTACAAAGACAACATATCAAATGTTGAAACTGAGGCATTTTATTGTTTCTTGAAAAATATATGCTCACTTTGAATTTGATGCCAGCAACACGATTCAAAACAGTTAGGACAGACGCAATAAAAGACTGGAAAAGTTGTATAATGCTAAAAAACTAAACCTGGTGGAATATCACACAACTAATTAGGTCATTTGGCAACAGGTCAGTATCATGACTGGGTATTAAAATTAGATTAGATTCAACGTTCTTGTCATTGAACAGTACATGTATAGTAAATCAAAATGCAGTTAGCATCTAACCAGAAGTGCAAATAGAAAAAAAACTGAAAATGTACAAGTATTAAGTATATGTATACTACAAGTTGAATGTAGAGATGTGCAATGAAAGCAAATGGAGTACAAATGGCAATACTAAATGTGCAATTAAGGCAAATAGAGGGCAGAAAATTTACAAGTATTAAATATAGTGAATGTTACAAGTGGGATAATAGTTGTGCGGGTATAAATGGCAATTCTAAACGGCATTCTGGATGTGCTGTCAAGGCAAATTGAAGGAGTAAGGTAGCATGTGCAACCGGGATGCAGAGATAGCAGCAATGAGGTCCCCGAGGTAGACATGCGTATGTAACAACTGTAAAAATGCAAGCGTGATGGCAGTACTAAATGTGCAAAGAGGCAAATTGAATGTGCAAGGTGCATGTGCATCTGAAATGCAGGGATAGCAGCAGTGAGGTTCCCGAGGTAGACTTTCAATATCAGACTTTGCAAGGCAGTGTCAGAGTAGTACAAGGGAGTAGTGCAACAAGGTCCCTGGGAAACAGGGGGGGTATGAAATAAAAGATCATTCCAGAGAGGAAAACCAATATTGGATGGCCGTGACCTTCAGGCCCTCAGACGGCACTGTATTAAAAACTGACATGACACTGCATGGGCTCAGGAACACTTCTGAAAACCATTGTCTGTGAACACAGTACGTCGCTGCATCCACAAACACAAGTCAAAACTCTCGCTCAAACACAAGTCAAAAGATCTAGAACCACAGCTGCCTTCTCTGGGCCCAAGCTCATTTAAGGTGAACTAATGTGGAAAACTGTCCTGTGGGCTGACGAATCAAAATTTGAAATTATTTTTGGGAATCATGGACGCCGTGACCTCCGGACTAAAGAGGAGAGGGACCATCCGGCTTGTTATCAGCACACAGTTCAAAAGCCAACATCTGTGATGGTATGGGGGTGCATTATGGCATGGGTGACTTGCACATCTGTGAAGGCACCATTAATGTTGAACAATATATACAGGTTTTGGAGCAACATATGCTGCCATCCAGACGACGTCTTTTTCAGGGAAGATCATGCTTATTTCAGCAAGACAATGCCAAACCACACGTATTACAACAGCATGGCTCCGTAGCAAAAAAGTCTGGGTGCTAAACTGGTTATGAAACAAAAAGTATGACAAAGGTGACTCCGAACTGTTGAGCAACTGTAATCCTATATCAAGCAAGAATGGGGCAACATTCCACTTATAAAACTACAGCATTTGGACTCCTCAGTTTCCAAATGCTTACAGAGAATTGTTAAAAGAAGAGGTGATGCAACACAGTGGTAAACATGCCCCTGTCCCAACATTTTTTGAAACATGTTGCTGGCATCAAATTCAAAATTGGCATGTATTTTTCCAAATACAATTTCTCAGTTTCAATATTTGATGTTGTCTTTGTACTATTTTTTTAATTAAATATAGGGATAAATGATTTACACATCATTGCATTTGTTTTTATTTGCATTTTACCCAGTGTCCCAACTTTTTGGAAACAGAGTTGTAGATCATTTGTTTTCAGCACTTTAACATTAATTAGTGATGAAAAAAAACTCATGGCTCTCTGCAGCAATATGATGAGCAATGTTTGGAATTTTAAAGAAAACTTGTCAATCGCAATACAGTACATATAAAAACGCTATACTAATCAAATCAGCCCTTAACCTTTCATGGCAATAGGCTAAGTCACACTGTGTTTCTCTGTGCCCTGTGCTGACTATTCAGAAATACACCGTGTGTCAACAGCCCTGTAGTAATTGAAGCAGATCTCTCACACAAATCTGTCCTTAGAAACAAAAAACAGCTCCCACTACCAGTGGGATATATTTTAAATGACTAATATTTTTTTTTTTGTCTTTAAAGACAGATTGGTGTAAGATGTCTGCTCCATTGTTTTGCTACATGTTGACAAGAGGGGACTTTTGACCCCTGAGCCACTCTGAATAGTCACCACAGGGTTCATAAAAAGTTATTTAGCACACTGCAGTAACTGGTTAGGTATTGTAATAATATCGTATTGTGAGGTTCCCAGCAATTCCCATCACTAAAAAGAACAATAGGCTTATACTGCCTGGCTCAAAGTGTTTGAAGATAGGCTTTAGTGCCAATACAAACACACAGAAAAGGCATCAGCTTAGAGAGGATGAAAACGATGCTGGCAAACTGAAGTTGGTCACTGCTCAACGGCTTATATTTGATAGGCAAATAAAATGTGTGAAAACTGAGATTTCATTTTAATGAGATTATGACAGCTATAATAAAACCAGATAGAGACTAATCACTGTAAAACCCATCTTCATTAAAAGCAGCCTGGTGTCTGTAAATATCTAGGCCTATCCGTTTTCTGGTAGCAGAAAATGACAGACAAATCCAGATATTAGGCTTTTTATGTTTCGCTCATAACTGTCAGTATGAGTCTATTAATGTCCACTAGTCTGCCAAGCCAGACTATAATGTAGCCTGTCATAGGCCTATATTAAAACCCTAATGACACACCAACACAACAGGGAGATGACAAGGCTAACCCCAACAACATGCTTCTCTTCACTCTATTAAACCAAAGACAAAACAGGGTCGGCACACAACCGGAAACTATCACATGATCGTCGATCTGAAATCTCCTGCCTTCTGAAAAGTCCCATCTTGAAAACCAATCAAGGGTTTCGAAGACAAAACAAGAGCGCATTGACTAGAGTGAATCACAAATGCAGCATGTACCTTAGTGCCCTACGTCGGACGTGGGCTGACCAGGACCATTTGGGAGGCACGCTAAGTCGAGTGGGATAATATGCTCCTCCTGAGCCCTGCAGTCCACCCCACTTCGTCCCTCAGCCCAGTCAGTCTGTCAGGCAGGCACGGGGGATTTGTCAGCAGAGCGACAGACACAGATAAGAACTCAACCTCTTTTTTAATAACCACTGTCAGCTTCCATTTACCTCTGCCAGCCGTGATGCGGATTGCGAGACAAACGCACGCGCCCAGCCGCAAACACGCTCAAGCACGCACAACAAGATGCACGTCAACTAGCAACTTTCACAGCTGGTGTATAAATTACAAATGACGTTTGGCTACCAGTTGCCTCTGTCAGCCTTCAGTGGATAACGAGCCCGTGACTCGATGTGCACAGCATTCATCTGAACATGAACATTACTTCCTGCTTGTGACCCTGAGCATGTTTTAGACTGCCAGATTCATACCTGGCTACATGTACCATTTCATGACCCACTCCAGCGTTACTCTTCCTGCATGGCTCGGCTTGTCTCTACCCATTCCCACTCTCCTCTCTGGGGAAGATGACAGGAAACTGCTATGGGGATATTTATAGTAACCTCCTAGGCAATAGGCATGCCTGCTGCATCTCTCCATACTATAACAGCAGGCAGGCAGCCAGGGAGAGGAAGAGGCAAAGAAAATAAACAACGTGAGAGCAAGAGAGCGAGAAGATAGATCATTTGGATGCGTTCTGGGAGCAATGTGCAGGCGTCTAATTTTATTAATTGCTCACTATTTTTATAAGCTATGTGACATCACTCACAGCAAAAAAGGCTAGGCCCAGTTAATAAAGAAAATGATAACTTTTCACTCCATTTTTCAAGAGAAAAAAAAACATGGATTTTAGTTTTCTAAAAGACCTTGAAGATAAATGCCTACCACTTTTCAGAAGGCATACTGTGGTAAGAATCAGTACACAAATAATGAATAGGTGTTGACAAGGATCGCAATCAAACGGACTTGCCATTAATCCCAGACCGACAATGAACAGGCTCAATGAACAGAACAACGGAAACATACAGGGCACCATACCCAGTGATGGGCTCAATATGAACAGCACTTTCACGTCACACGGAGAAAATCCAGAGTTTTTAAATCTAATACCCACAACATTTACATACTTATTAAAACGAGGAATGACAAAAACAAACAACTCGGGGATGAAATGCAAACAACCTCCTGAATTATTAGTTGTGGCAAGTAAACATTTTGGCAAAGCATTGGGAGAGTGGAACAGAGACAATATTCTAATAAAAGAGAAACGCGCTAATCCAGCAGCTTGGCAGTACAGCTCAATCCACCATCTTATCTACGGGGGGGGAAGACTAGGCAATAGACGTGAAGAGAAAAACCAAAAAAATAAACCTAGAAACAAATCCAACAACGTTACTGGTCTCGCTTCGTCAAAAGAGACCAATGAATAGAGGACACACAGTTGTGCTCAAAAGTTTGCATACCCTTGGAGAATTGGTAATATATGTAACATTTGTAAAGAAAACATGAGTGAGCAGGCAAAACATGTCTTATTTCTTACGGGATTCACATTCAACTGTAGGTCATAACAGAATGGCACAATCATGAAACAAAACATGGCAACAAAGAAAAAATAAACTAACCCTGTTCAAAAGTCTGCATACCCGTAGTTCTTAATACTGTGTATTGCCCCCTTTAGCATCAATGACAGCGTGCAGTCTTTTGTAATAATTGTTTATTCTTGCAGGTGGTATAGCTGCCCATTCGTCTTGGGAAAATGCCTCCAGGTCATGCAAAGTCTTTGGTCGTCTTGCATGAACCGCATGTTTGAGATCTCCCCACAGTGGCTCGATGATATTAAGGTCAGGAGACTGTGATGGCCACTCCAGAACCATCACCTTTTTCTGCTGTAACCACTGGAGGGTCAACTTGGCCTTGTGCTTAGGGTCATTGTCGTGCTGGAAAGTCCGATGCGCAGCTTTCATGCAGAAAATTGTCTGCCAGTATTTTCTGATAACATGCTGCATTCATCTTGACATAAATTTTCACAAGATTCCCCGTGCCTTTAGAGCTCACACACCCCCAAAACATCAGTGAGCCACCACCATGCTTCACAGTGGGGATGGTATTCTGCTCACTATAGGCCTTGTTGACCCCTCTCCAAACAAAGCACTTATGGTTTTGACCATAAAGCTCTATTTTGGTCTCGTCACTCCAAATTACAATGTGCCAAAAGCTGTGAGGCGTGTCAAGGTGTTGTCGGGCATATTGTAACCGGGCTTTTTTGTGGCACTGGCACAGTAAAGGCTTCTTTCTGGCAACTCGACTATGTAGCTCATTTTTCTTCAAGTATCGTCGTATTGTGCTCCTTGAAAGAACCACACCATCTTTTTCCAGAGCAGCCTGTATTTCTCCTGAGGTTACCTGTGAGTTTTTCTTTGTATCCCGAACAATTCTTCTGGCAGTTTTGGCTGAAATCTTTCTTGCACTACCTGACCTTGGCTTGGTATCAAGAGATCCCCTAATTTTCCACTTCTTAAGTGACTGAACAGTACTGACTGGCATTTGCAAGGCTTTGGATATCTTTTTATATCCTTTTCCATCTTTATAAAGTTCCATTCCTTGTTACGCAGGTCTTCTGACAGTTCTTTTCTGCTCCCCATGGCTCAGTATCTAGCCTGCTCAGTGCATCCACGTGAGAACTAACAAACTCATTGACTATTTATACACAGACACTAATTACAATTTAAAAAGCCACAGGTGTGGGAAATTCACCTTTAATTGCCATTTTCACCTGTGTGTCACCTTGTGTGTCTGTAATGAGGTCAAACATTCAAGGGTATGTAAACTTTTGAACAGGGCCATTTGGGTGATTTCTGTTATCATTATGATATAAAAAGGAGCCAAACAACTAAGTGATAAATGGCTTCATATGATCACTATCCTTAAATAAAAGACAGTTTTTTTGCATGATCAGTCATATTTAAACATCAGTGCCAAAATTTCACAATTTCTGCCAGGGTATGCAAACTTATGAGCAAAACTGTACAATAATTGGTTGGGAATTTATGGCACATGCGCTTTTTGGCTGTTCATCCCCAGCAGCCGTGTTCCAGAGTCATGTTGCTAGGTGGAACGGGATGCCAAAATATCACATCTCTGATCTGGGATTTTGGTATCAGTCAGTCTAATGAAGGAGCCAAAGTAAGTTTCGGGAGTTTCAGTTTCAAGGTTTATTTGTCAAATGCACCGAACAACACAGCGTCATCCTGCACAATGACATTCTTGTGGCAGTAAAAGTAAGTTCTGGTAGTTTCCATCCCCCTGGTCCCATCACATCTCTCTGTGATTCTGTCTTCTGCAGTCGGAGCATGTCAACTCCCCGTACACCTCCGCAGTGTGGGGCTGAGGCCACCAGCCTCCCTAGCCCAGTTTCTCACCACACACCTCTTATCCTCCACAGGAGCATAAGAGGTCACACGCTTGTCAACAGCTAATTAGCACAGTGTAAGAGCCTGTCACGCCTGACTATACAGGTCTGTTAACTAACCTGCGTCAGCGGACCGGCGTGTTCTGCGGTCCTCAATGTCTCAACCTCAACTCTAGAAGCTAGGCTCAACATTATTAAATGCCAGCTCAAGTCTGCATAAGTCTACTTCTAAATTCACTGTGGTTTGCGTGTTGTCTAAAGCCTAACGACCCCCTCTTCTAACGATATGTATGTAGACAATTAAATATGGAATAGCTGGAATAGTCTACAGACAGTTGTATACAATTATTGTTACAGTGATCCAATCTAATCAGTGGGGAGAGTTAATTCAGTCCTGTTCGCTGCAGCAGTCCTTTACATATGTTACTGAGGTACGTTAATATCACCAATATCGGGGCGTCCAAGGCACTGAACAAGATCGCATTTTCACGGAAAACGTTTAACTACGACATTTTAACTATGTACATTTTGTTGGAGGGGGTGAACAGGTGCATCTAATTGTCATACTGCCACAGGACTGGTTGTCCGTTTTATCAAAAGGTGGTTGCAATGCATGATGACTGTTGTGTCACTATTTGGGTGGTCCCAGATTAAGATGTTTTTATCGACTTTGATTCGACTGATCTCTGGACTAACCGAATAATCTAACATTTATACCGGTCTGGCAGTGTGAGACTAGTAGCTACCGGTGTTTCACACGCCAACCGGAGGCTGTTCTCAGTCACTCCCTTGTTGAGAGGGCTGTGTGGGAGGGACAGAGCGGCTCACACATAGCCACACACCAAAAAGACACATGTAGCGTTTGATGTCAGGAAAACAATGATTCACTTTATCATTTCACAAAATCATGAAACGTGGAGAAAATTTTAAATAGTTTGTTTTTGAAGGTAACGCTGACGCAACTAATTTCAATTGTAAGATGCAACCATTTCGTCACGTTCTGAATTTCTCCAAAAAGTCAACTGTTGTTAGAAGTCTACTGTTAACATGAACTCTACAAATAACAGCGCCATACAATGTCTAGCTCCATTTGATGTTTCAGCACTACAAAGCTGTGCACTTGCTTGCCTTATCAGTTTTTGCAATGGCTGTAATTAGGCATTCAGTATCTTTAGTCCGATGTCCATCATTAGATCAAAAGAGCCAGTTTCCCCAATGCTTTTGCATACAATATCAGTTCTCACAGAGAACAGAATAAGCCTCAAATTTATTTTCTATTAGATTTGTATTTATTTATTCATTATTATACGGGCGGGCAAAACATTTATCGAACCCCTGCTTCATAGACAAAGGGAGAGGTTTTGCCATGTTTCTATGATGATATGTACCGCTGCTCATTCAAGCACCACCACCACATCCCTTTAACTGACAAGTCCCTTTTTAAGCACTCTAGCGATAGGCTACAGACATTCACATTTGTAGCAGCTGTGCGGTCATAAGAAAAAAAAAGAGCCAAAAAGTGCCAAATCAATCTACCTGAATTGAGTGAAAGTAACCCTTTCACATTAAAACATACTATGAACATTCTGGTTACTGTTGACAGTCAGCAAAAAGAAAGCACTTGTTTATAATAATCACTTGACTAGCCTACAATTGCCAGTAGCCTACAGGTCCGTTGGTATGCAAGGAAAGGTACAGATCATATTTTACATATTGTTTTGTAGCATATTATGTTATATTGTAGTTATATTAAATAAAACAAAAATTAGTACATGAATCAGAATTCTGAACATGGCTGAAGTCAAGTCGGAAAATGTTTGGAGAGCGATCATTAGATAACCCAGCCAGCCTATTCCCTACAATGCCAACAGTCAGAACTATCTAAAAATGTATAACTTCAAATAAACGAAATAGTGCACACTCATATCTACTGTCACTTACATTTTTAGTCAACGTACAAGTAATGACTTTGAATTCACTGTTACAAATCAGCATGCAAGACTGCAATCCAACTAGCCTGCTAGCTATGCCTTTTACATTAGCCCTGCATGTCTCAACATTTTGGGCTTGGTCTAACCAGCAACCACTTAACAGGGTATTAAAAAAATGGATGCATTCATTTTAGCCAGCAACCAAAAACGCCAGGTTAAATGATAAATTCAGTGTGCTAACTAGCCTAGAAAACCACCACATTACATCATCCTAATAACAGTATGAACCCACAGAACACTGAAACGAACAGACATTTTGTGATCTGAAAGATGAGAAAGAGACTGGTTTAGAAAATGCCAGCGTAGGCTCAGTAAGTGTTAAGAGTTGAGCTGTGTATAAGGGTGTTCTAACAGTCCAAGACTTGCCTCAGGTAGATTCACAGCGATGAAGCATGGGTTCACTGGTACTATTCAAGCACACTCGCCTCTGCCTTTCCCATTTAGCAATGATATTTTAGGGAAGTATAGTGCATTAGTTCCAAAGCAAGTCTGAAAATAATACCTTTTTCAAAACCTGAAATCGTAGAATTAAAGAGAACCATATTGTGACTACATTAGACCATCTTTGACCACACAGAGTGGTTACTGAGTGAAAACTCATACTAACTACCCTTTAAAGGGGCAGCGACCCATATGCTTGTTACTGTGACACCATAATGCTATGCTGATATTGACTAAAAATTAATTACCTTTGTCCTCCTTTGCCACTAACTCTCCTTGACATCACCTGCCTGGCCACTAGGCTCCTTCAAACAGACTCAGGCTGTCTCTGTACGTGGCAGTGTGGCATATATCAAGCATATTTCACGAATTGCCCTTGAAATCCTAAGTTTAACCCCCGATGAAATGGATTAAGTGATGATAATTGTTGGTATTGGATGCAAACGTCCTGACGTAAACAACTTAGTGGATAGTTATCAACTGCGTGAACTCTAAACTAAACTGGTACAGCAGCAGCAGTCCAATTAAAACTAACTCAATGCTCTGATGACTTCCAAGTGCTTGCGCTTCCCTGAGTTCAGTGTTCCTGCTGAAACAAATTCATTGAAATCCTTTTCATAAATAATCAATCATGCGTGTGCCTAGAAGCAGAACAGAAGGCAATGGAGGAAAGGAGATGTAAGTAAGACAGGTTAAGTGAGCAGCCTCTGTTGATAATGTGCGTTTTGTGGCCATTTACAGTTTGTCTGCTTAATGCAGTCGAGTGAAAAGTAAGGACACCTCCCTGGAAAGTTGTCTTTTTTTATATAGGGACATGTAATCTCCACTTCAACACTGCTGATGGATAAAAGCAACCCAAGAGAAAAGAGGCCTCATCTGTGTGTTTGTGCCACTATGCCATCTGTTCCAGCATGGGCTGAACCAAAAACGCAACCTCCATTTTAAAAGTCCATTTAGGTGTTATTAATTGACAGATCCAGTGTTTCCCCTACTTTTTTTCCTAACAGTGGAGGGATGTTGCGGGCCGGCATCAACAACACAAAAGGCTCGATCCTGTAATTACAATAAGAGGGAAACACAGGCAGATCCCTTCTGATTAACCGCTTGGAAAATGAACGATTGGATAAAAAGGAGGGATCAGCCATGTCCTCTAACGATCACTATTGCCTGTGCCCAGAGACTGAGAAACAAGTGCCATCATTTGACTTTAGCCATCTTAAAAATCGAAATTGCCCACTTTAATAAAAGATAATTTATTCTTCCATTCAAATGGAGACGAACAGTGCACAATGTTCGCCTGGCAGATTCCCATAAAAATAGAGCCCAAAAGGAATATTGCCATCTCTATGCCCAAGGAATCACTTAAAGCAAGCCTAATAATTCAGTGCACGTGCACACAGACAACAGTGAACTGAATTATACCCATTCACCTGCATCATGAATAGGCTATACACCTTGTTTTGCGAAACTCACCAATAGCAATTGACCAATGAAATCATTTATTAACATTATGTTGTTAAAAGCATGTATAGTGCCTTGGGGGAAGTATTCGGAACCCTTCACTTTCTCCACATTTTGTTGTGTTATAGACAATTTATAACTGATTACATTTATGTTTTGCCATCAATCTACACACGATACCCCATAATGACAAAGCAAAAACCCATTTTTAGAAATGGGTGAAAATTTGTTTGGGAAAAAAAACTGAAATGAGTACTTTACAGAAGCACCTTTGGCAGCGATCACCTTAGGTGTGCCTTTACCAGCTTTGCAAACCTGGATTTGGGTATCTCCAACTCTTCTTTGGAGATCCTCTCAAGTTCTGTCAGATTGTATGGAAAGGGTCAGTGAACTGCAATCTTCAGGTCTCCTCACAGATTTTTAATGGGATTCAAGTCCGGGCTTAGCCTGGGCCACTGAAAGACATTCACAGACTTGTCCCCAAGCCACTCAAGAGTTGTCCCAGCTGTGTGCTTCGGGCCGTTGTCGTTCTGAAAGATGAATCTACGCCCGTCTGAGGCCCTGCGTGCTCAGGATCAGGTTTTCTTCAAGGCTCTTGACATATTTTACTCTGTTCAACCTTCCCTCGATCCTGACCAGTCTCCCAGTCCCTTCCGCTTACAAGTGTGTGCCTTTCTAAATCATGTCCAATCAACTGAATTTACCACAGTTGTTTGCCAAGTTCTAGAGTCATCTCAAGGACGATCAAAGGACACTGCCTGCATCTGAGCTCCATTTGGACTGGCACAGAGTATGAATACTTATGTACATGAGATATTTCTATTTGGCACATAAAATTCAGTATATCGTGCAACAAAACCCTAGTCTATTCTGACCACATTCCTCGAGTTAAAAATAATGCAGGCACTATTTCAAAGACGCAGCATATGAAACACATCCAAACACTTGTTTTTTCCCCTGCCAAATTATGACTGTTGTATTGAACAATGGTTTGTTAAAATGAGCATTTCATTTCTATTGCATCAGCATCCTGTCAAAAGTATTTGTTAAAATTACGTCTCATATAGTCACTACTCAATTTAAGCTAAACAAGACAGCGAAATCATTGCAATGGCAAGAAATGGGATGGCCTCCACCCCAATCACATGGAAACAAATGAAAAGTATAGTGTTGCTGGAACTAAATTGTAATAGAGTTAGCAGAACTCTGTAGACACAAGGACATGTGCATTTTCAATTCCATTTCAAGCTAGTCAGTGTTCTTTTTCTCCTCTCCCTTTCATTTAATTTAACTCTGAAGATTAAATCAAGACAGACACTGGAACAGTCCAGGATGGAGGACACTCCTGTAAACATCAACTACAGCACAGCAAGGAGGAAATGGACTGAATGTTCAAGGAGCAAAAATAACACCATCTGTCACGTCTTGACAAAACACACCCATTCTGCTCTGATGGTAAACCAAACAGAATTGGCCCTGATCTTTACAGACTGTCTGCTCTGATGGGAAACCAAACAGAACCGGGCCTGGTCTTTACAGAATCAAGCATTTCATCCTACATATATAACAACGGTTTGTGGAATCCTGGATGGACTGCCTGGTGGTGTTACGGATGCATTTATTACAAAGAAGTTGCAATGCGCATACATTTTACATACACAATACAACTGGGTGATAAAATTACACTGCCATTAGAATAACAGCTGATGTCACGGTTGCCAAACAGAAAGTCCAATATCAGAGAGCGTAAATGGAGACTGTATTTGGAACCATTAGGCCCCAGCCTATTTTAAGTCACTGTTGTTCTCATTCAGCTGACAAAATGTAGGCCTAGCTCATTATTCAGCCGACATATAGTAGGCCTAGCTCATTATTCAGCCAACACATAGTAGGCCTAGCTCGTTATTCAGCCGACACACAGTAGGCCTAGCTCGTTATTCAGCCGACACACAGTAGGCCTAGCTCGTTATTCAGCCGACACACAGTAGGCCTAGCTCATTGTTCAGCCGACACACAGTAGGCCTAGCTCATTGTTCAGCCGACACACAGTAGGCCTAGCTCATTGTTCAGCCGACACACAGTAGGCCTAGCTTATTGTTCAGCCGACACACAGTAGGCCTAGTTCATTGTACAGTCGACACAGTAGGCCTAGCTCATTGTTCAGCCGACACTAGCTCATGATTTAAGTCCATCTCTGTCCACCTTAATTTTCTACATCCTAACTGAATTCAGATTTAATTAAATCTAGAATGATTGGCATCAACCCCAGGGTCAATCCACTATAGGAATACCCTCTGACAATGAAGGCTAATTCAGCTATTCTTCCATACCATATCCAATAATATTTTGCATGGGCCTCAATATCATAAAATACATTTAAGAAAGGCATGTTTGTCGATTCATTTGTTTATGGTTGCATGAGGCTATCGCTCTACACAAACATTTTTTTAAACTATAAAACACAAACTAGAAATTGTAGGGCTGAGTTTTTGTGTTTAGAAAAAAAATCAATCTGGAGGGTGTATGCCTTAAAATGAATTGTGTATCAAAAACATTTTTGCAGATTCCACTGGAAATGTTCACATCTGGAGGCCAGAAAGACACACATCCACACTGAATAGGGGACCGGTGGTAGTCAGAGATCTAGCTCCTGTTCAGATGATTAGGGCTTATCTGTTACATAACCAAGGTGAAAAAACAAAATGGAGCCCAGACACCAGGTCAGCACTAAAATAACCTGTCTGTGTGTGAGTGTACCGGAACTGCTATAAAAATGAGCACTTGTCAACACTGTCTAAGTGAAGACATTGTAGGAAACTGAGGACCCTCTTGATAGATCATCCTCTTCACAGAGATTACAAGTCATTGCAAACTAAAATACAGACCGCAAGAAAGTTTAAATGGGGAATTTCAGGCAATCAGATGAATTTTGTAGAAAAATAATTAAAGGGTAACTGCCCAAATAAATGTATTAGAAAGTCAAGCAAAAAATAATAACAGCTTTCATAGGGCCCTAGAATGTGGATAAGGGTGACAGACTGATGACAGTAAAACATGTAGTGTGTGTGTGTGTGTGTGTGTGTGTGTGTGTGTTGGACTCACTCTTTGCAGGCATTGGAGACATGGGTGGGTACAGTGTATTTGCAGTCCATGATCATGGTGAGGGTCTCGCTGTCGTTGGCCTCTTGGAAGGGGGGCTGTCCACACACCAGCATGAAGAGGATCACACCCAGACTCCAGATATCTGACATGGGGAGAGGAGGCTTGGTGAATGGATCATTCCGTTATTATAACCTACCTGGGTACTGCAGAACCATCTGTCACGACAGAGCACTCAGTTCCTTCCGCCGCAGGACTCCATTGGCCTGGGTTAAAAAGGATTTCCTGTTCTGTTGGCGGTAACAGCTCTGCTACACTACAGCCAGCAGCATCAGGTATTCCCATGAGTCACTGAAGGGTCCCTTGAAGCTCAGTTAGTGCAGCACGGTCCAAAGGGGCCAGGACGAAACATTCTTCCAAACGTGTGCCCTCACTACTGTAAGTCACTCTGGAGGAGACAGCCGGCTAAATGACCTAAATTAAATGAATGAAACCTGCACAACTGCCTGCTCTGCACTGCGTCCAGTTGCAGCGTCCGAGCTTAAGCGTCACCACAGTTTGATCCTCAGTGCTAAGATGTGTTTATTCCATTTTCACACCTCTGCAGTAAGAGCAAGTTACAGCACTAGCTAAATAAAGTTCTACTTGATGTCCTCCAGCTCTGCTAGGCACCAGTACACACATTTTGCAGCCCCAATAGCACCGTTTCCTATATAGCGTCCCAATTTGATGAGGGCCAAATCGGATTTCAGGAGTATGCATATCACTGGTGATACTGAATGTTGTAAGCGAAAGCTGCTGTGATTTGACCCAACTCTCAATAACAGAATTAATTAATAGGGAGAGTATATTTACATCTTTAATCCCAAGCTTATCTCAGAATTTGTCAGTCAACTTGATGCTTGCAAAATTAACTTTGCCAGATGGTCCAGGAGAAATGTTCATTGCTCTGCTATAATTATAATAATTAAATGTTGATGCCCTCAAAAACAGAGTTTAGTCTGAGTGCAGCCTTAAGCCTCATTGCACAAGTGGTGCCACTAAATGATGGAAAGGAAACTGTAGCTCGCCTACAAGAGACTTTCAAATCCTCCTTGGGTCAAACAACCTGTCCCTGGAAGGAATTCAGTGTGACTGAGTCATGTAGCCTAATCGAAACATTAACTATGTCACAGACTGTATGACTGTTGCAGACATCTTGTCTTACAGCAGTGTTTCCTCTATGTTCAGTTATTGGTGGCTCTGACATCATCTAAAATACCATGGAAAAAATAAATGCATTCTATTTTGGGGAAATTGATTTCAGGACAGTAAAACATTTCTGTAAAATTAGGTATGTAAAATATATAATTGAGCTATTCAGTATTTGTTCTAACTGCCATCAGTTGAAAAGCACTTATGTATTGGTTGCCACCCTAGGTTCATGCACTAGGCCTACTCACAAAGCTTATTGAACTCTATTATTCAAAAATGTAAAAAAGTAAAAATTGGCCATACAGTCAATACCTAATACAAATAAATAAATGTGTAGAACTGTAGGAAATTTGATTAAAACTCATTCCCATGAAAAAATATGCATGATGGCAGTGAACGAACCCTTTAACCGCAAAAGTATCGGTCCAGCACAAGTCAGAAATCTTGACTCGGCAGGCGTAAGGAGAACCTTTTTTATACAGACTGTGCCAATGACCACACCCACTACACCTGCAAAAACACCCACACTCCAACTATGCTAACGCTGCCGAAAGAAACCCTAGGGAAACACTGCACAGTGAAGAGTGTTGTCTGCCAAACAGTGTCAGAAAGACAGCTTGTAGTTGTGTAGCTGCTGGGCTGGCTGTGCTGTGCTCAATCACTTAAATCTCCTCTTGATGTCTGTGGCCAGCAGCTCCAGGGAGGTTAAACGAGTCCATGGGGCTCCTCCTCATTTCTCAACAAGATGAAATGAGGGCCTGCCTGCCGGTTAAAGCCGCTGTCAGTACTACTGCTGCATCTAGAGTGGCATCCAGCAGCTCCTATTCTACCTCAGCAAGCAGCAGTGAGGGTGAAGACAGAGGGGAGAGGGAACGCAGGAAGGAAGCAAGGAGATGGAGGGGGGAGCAAGGGAAGACATTTGCTCCTTTCAACAGAATCAATTACAACCAAAATCTAACTGAGACTGTAGTCTTTTGCTGTCGAGCCCTGTTTACAAAAACACCCCAAAACAGGAAAATAAAAATAGATATATTACAAAACAGGAATCTAAAACTACGTTAAGTCTCACTCTAGACATTAGAACCAGCATATTAAACTGCCCTAATGGCACCAGAGAATCAATACGTATGGAGTTCTGCAGGGGATTCCAACAACGTGTTGGATTCAATCTGGAATCCTCATCAGGCAACCATCAAATTATAATAAAGAAATAACGGCAGATGTTTTCATTCATTCCATGTATATAATATCAACACTTTATACACTACCATTCAAAAGCTTGGGGTCACTTTAGAATGTCCTTGTTTTCGAAAGAAAGGCACATTTTG
This sequence comes from Esox masquinongy, assembly GCA_016801175.1. Taxonomy (NCBI): domain Eukaryota; kingdom Metazoa; phylum Chordata; class Actinopteri; order Esociformes; family Esocidae; genus Esox; species Esox masquinongy. Next base: position 50,269 of record JACXGI010002784.1, on the reverse strand, counting down.
ATCCATTAAAATAGCATGAAATTGATCAGAAATACAGTGTAGACATTGTCAATGTTGTAAATGACTATTGTGGCTAGAAACGTCTGATTTTTAATGGAATATCTACCAGGGGTGGGAAAACTAAGGCAATTCCATCTGGCCCGCGGTAGGCAACACAACAGTTCTGAGGGGAAGTAAAACATAACCCTATTCTTATACATCTGAATCTGACATTAAATTATTTAGACAATGAACTTACTACATAAATATTTTAATTACTGCCCTTTTCTGGCACGCAAATAATTTATGATTAATAAATTAAAAAACAAACATGGCCCTCCATTTCATTTCAACATCCCGATGTGGCCCCGATCCAAAATGTTTGCCCTTGCTTGACACAGGCAATGTGTGCCCATGATCAGCAACCATCAGTCCTGTGTTCCAATGGCACGTTGTGTTTGCTAATCCAAGTTAATCATTTTAAAAGGCCAATTGATCATTACAAAACCCTTTTGCAATTATGTTAGCACAGCTGAAAACTCTTGAGCTGATTAAAGAAGCAATAAAACTGGCCTTCTTTACACTAGTTGAGTATCTGGAGCATTAGCAATTGTGGTTTCGATTACAGGCTCAAAATGGCCAGAAACAAAGAACTTTCTTCAGTCTATTCTTGTTCTGAGAAATGAAGGCTATTACAATGCGAGAAACTGACAAGAAAATTAAGATCTCGTACAATACTGTGTAGCTTAAAAATCATAAAGATTAGTTTTGTTTCAACTTTGTCATTGAACAAGTACAGTACAACGAAATGCAGTTAGCATCTAACCAGAAGAGCAAATCGAAGAGGGCAGAAAATGTACAAGTATTAAGTATATGTATATTACAAGTGGAATGTATAAATGTGCAATGATGGCAAATGCAGTACAAATGGCAATATTAAATGTGCAATTAAGGCAAATAGAGGAGGGTATTAAAGTATTAAGTATAGTGTATGTTACAAGTGGGATGATAGTTGTGTGGGTACAGATGGCAATTCGAAATGGCATTCTAGATGTGCAATCGAGGCAAATTGAAGGAGTAAGGTGCATGTGTAACTGAAATGCAGGGATAGCAGCAATGAGGTTCCCGTGGTAGCCACGTACCTGTAACTACTGAAAACTACTATAATCAGACTTTGTAAGGCAGTGTGAAAACATGCAGCCTATGTTTTCATGGAAAACAAGGGTATTTCTAAAAGACCCCAAACTTTTGAACATTAGTGTAGATGAAATAGAAACACAAAATAATTCTGTAAAAGGCATATCAGCCAACCGATTAATTGGACAGGTTCTACTGCAGACTGCCAGATCTAACCAAATTGCGACTCAGCAAAATATTGAATAAAAAAAATGCCAAATCAAGAGAGCAGTCGGTTGAGTGGAGCTCATTCTTTGCCAAAAACATTAGAATGTGTGTGGGAAATTAGTTGTTTTGGGACAGACAGGCCCAAATTCCGTAAAACAAGAATCTTTATACTTTTCTGTCCCAAGGAACACAACCCAGCCCATCAGTCAAACCCCCAAAACATGCATTTCTTTCTTTTGTGCAAAACAATCCACAAGCCATATTAAGAACCCCTTCAGGCCCATCAAACCAGGAACAGGAAGGATATTTTTTTTCCCACTGGGAAAAGTTGAGATTCAACAGACTGTTGGGTGAGTGGCCACAGAGGTCATTCATCATTCATTTGGCAACTTAAAATTTGCCAATTAACATATTTGTAATCACATAGGGTGGTCTGAAAGCCCACCAGATGTATGACCTGAACAGTCACGGTTACAATCACTAGCAGTGAGAGAGAAAAACCACCACTACTCTTGGCCCCGATGCCACTGCTCTCTGTGTGCGTGCGCACGCGCATTTGCGTGCATGTGTCTTAGCCCTGAGATATTAGACTTGCAACTCTGACGACTGCCAATGTGATTTCCCTTTAAATTCACAGAAAAGCCATGCCAGGTCAAGGGACCATTATTTCATTACAGCAAACAGAACACAATATTCTGCAACGAACCGTAGTTGACTTCACATCATGCCAATCACTGAATCACACATGCAGTACACATTATCTTTCCATCAGCCATGCTTCAGTTGCATGACCCAAATGAGCCAGCCCGAGTCCAGTCATCTGCTACATCTCCCATCTCCGGCCGTGGCTGAACTCCAACCAATCAAATCTACCGTGCCACTGTTAACGCAAGCAATAGGTTTACAAACCCACCATTAACCAGTTGCACACACAAATATAACAGTGTTATCAGTACTGGTAGGAAGGGCCTACCATGCGTTTCCACAGTAAGGCCAACCATCCGGTGAAAACCATGCAGAAACGAAGCTAAGCCTAGGTTTAAATAAAACAGGAAGCAGGAAGTGCACACTTGTACTGGTGGATCCTACAGTGACTGATTCTGTGTGCCTTATGGTCCACTAGATGACTGATGTGTTATTTAGGTCATCAAATTAATAAGGACATTGTCTTTTCCACTCCTATGTTTTTGTGTCACACAGGGTTGCAATCATGAATTCACTTTCAAAAAAAGAACATTGTCAGTGTTCACAGGACCTCACTTTTTTCTACAGCCATAAAATACATCATCCCACTTATTTCAGCAATTCATTTCTTAAGACCGAAAAGCACATTTCTGTTCATGCATTTTTGCAAATTAGGCAAGAGTTACATTTTTAGCTAGTAGACCTAACTGCTCTTAACCCATTAGAGGACCAATAGGTATATGAAACAGAGCTGAATTTAACAGGTGAATTGTGATTACAAACCAAACACACAAGGCTTGTATAGATACAATCAGAATACAAAGATACACACGGAAAACGATCGTCAGTAAATGAACCATCCATCCAATTAAGATTACCGTCTAATCTTTACACCCAATTCACACGCAAAGAAGGCCTACACAAACACATTGAAAGCCATCCGGTGAAATTCACTACACTGGTTGAAATGTGGTTAGCAGCAACAGCAGGTGCTAAGACCACAAGACTCCAATTACTTTGCCCGCCTTGTCAATCACTCAGGTGGCAATGCCCAGACACCCAGCACAGTGGCTCACTTCAAAATGATACGAAACAGGAGGGCTGTCAGCGAAGAACGTACGCAGTTGCTTTTGATAATGATTCACGTGGGTCTCACCTACAGGTTGGAAAACTGGAATTCCGGAAATGAAAATTTTCCTGTCTGCCACACAAGGTATAAGCTGGAAGACCACTAGATAGGGAGCTTTCGGTAAATCCAGCACTGTTGCTGCTGGTCAATGTTCTTACTGAGACAATTCAAGTCAGCTACAGCCTCTCCTCTTTGTCGCAAGTGTAGACTATTCTTCAAACAATAATGTCTCCAGATTACTCTGTCTCACTGAGCACAGTCAGAAGATTAGACACTAAATTAAATAGCATGCCAAGTTCTCATTTGAGACTTTTTCCAAAAAAAATACTGTCAATCATAATGAACATAATGGGAATTGTGCAAATTGCTAGTTCAGTGGTTGATGTCACATTTCTACTGGCAAATGAATTCATTTGTAGCTGCAAAGATATTAAAGTACAGCCATTGTATAAATAGGGTTAATCAACTCTGGGCTCTGTGCACTCTGAAAAATATTCCAACTCTTCTCACACACGCCACATCGCTTCTTGTTGATTATCCCTTACATAGCCAAGAACGAACACATTTTTCTATGTTCTCTTAAATCATCTAATCTAGCTCAGGGCCACACAACTCGGTGTGACACCTTTTGAAATACAGATATGAAAATGGCTTAGTTGCTAGTTCCATGATGCTTTACCACTCTCCTTACATGTCCCTGAAACGTGCAAATGATCCCTTTGCCGCAAACATGATGACTGGGACTGTCAGAACATGTCAGAGTCTGGTAGATTTAAGGCACACGAAGCAAGGATGCAAACACGAAGCTACGCGACAGAAAAACTCAAATTGGGGCTGTCAAACTATTTCATTTTTATAACTGAGATCAAATCACACTAAGTTCTTAAATTTGGGTAGAAAAATATAAAATTTTACACAGTTCAGTGAGTTACAATCTTCTGGTGTCCTTTGATCCTCCTTGAAATGACTTTAAAACATGACTAGAGTCCACCTGTGGCAAATTAAATTGATTGATTTAAATTGAATGGTTTAAAGGGCTATGGATACAAGGTCCCACACCTAACAGTGCATGTCAGAGCTAAAACCAAGGAATTCCAGGATAGAATTGTGTTGTGGTATAGATCTGGGAAATGTTATAGAAATGCTAAAGCATTAAAAGTTCCTAGGAGCAGTGTACTCCGTTATTGTGAAATGGACAAAGTTTGGAACCACTAAGAATCTTTCTAGAGCTGGCTGTAACCAGGCAAGGAGGTCTTGGTGTTATATGAAAATCGGCCAAGAATTCTATTGGTTCATCCTTAGCATCAACTGACTTCAATAGCTATCATTACCAGCAAAGATCATTTCCCCACACCATCCCTTTGCTATCTATTACGCATTTTCTCTCCCCTGCAGTATTTTCCTAGTTCCTTTTTGTACAAGCGAAAGTATAGCAGTATGTCTTCTGTCAATATACCCAGAACAATAAATAACTCTAAAGGGGGCCCTATCTCAGTTGTATTTTTCTGGATTCTTTTTTTAAAGAATCTTATGAACTAATATTAGTGTGACAACTAAAGTTAGCATGACAGCTACACGTGGTGTCAATCAAGTGTGTGCAAAGAGCACATATGAGAGCTCTGCTCCGATTCAACTCGCAGGGGGTGGCGCCGACGGACTGCCAAGGGGAAGGCCCTGCCACATTAGTTCATGGTCCATCAGGTCAGACCAGGGCGTTCGCCCTGTGGGAGACAGGGATGGCAGGGCTAGCCCAGGTCGTCGATCAGCGGTTTGGGCTCGGCCATTACCATGCTGACGTCCCGAAAGGCACCCTATTCCCTTTATAGTTCACTACAGAGCCCATATGCCTCAACACAGGGAATACAGTTCCCATTTTAGTGAAAGCAGCGTGAGCGAAACAAATCTATTTCCTTTGATCAAGTAAACGTGGCGTTAGGCATCTCTGAAAATAAATCTTATGAAGGATATTACCTCCGACCCAATATCTGACAGGGTTCTAAAACTGTATAAAACTGTGATTGGAAAGCATGGGGTTCTGCAAAGGTCAGCACTAGCAGACATTCACTTTCAGAGGAGAGCAGTGGACAGGGTATTGAAGTGCAGCTGCCAGCTGTGTGTGTATGTGTCCCTTGTTAAATGGCAAACATAAATGGTAATGTAGAAGTGTCCCTGTTCTGTAGGTAAGGAAAGATTCCTGTTCTGTGTAGAGTGATGTGCCATAGTAGCAGCAGCTGGCGAGGAGCTTTGAGGACAAACAGGACAGGCGGCAGCAAGCAGCCCCAAGAACACCTGCTTCAGACACCGTTGCCATGGCAACACCTCCCTGCCTGCCTCTGTCCTGGACTTATCTTCCTACACCACCAGACCCCTCTGGCAATGCAACTGTGCACACACACACACGCACACGCACACACACGCACACGCACGCACACACACGCACACACACACACACACACGCGAATCAGGAAGACCTCTTTAAACACAGCCCCTCATTCCCTTCTCCTCTCCCTGCATTTATCCATCCATCTCCCCTGTTCCACGTTCCTTGCCAAACGACAAAAACAAAACAATGTGAAGACAGGAAAAAGGAAGTGAAGAGGAAAGGACCAAAACAACATTCCTTCTCCCCCCCTCAATCTCTCCACTCTAGTGCCAGGGCTAAGACAGGCCCACAGTACCGTGCTCTAAGCATATGTGCCACACAGTGGTGGCTTAATTAGCGATTGGGGGATTTGTAACTTGGCAAATTTTCTCCGGAGCGATGTGGTGTCGTCGCCCGCTTTGCTAACCAGTCATCACGACAACAGACTCTCCAGTAAGGGAGCTGGACCATGTGCTGCAAAGCCTCACTTCCATTCAACTCATTGGCTGCGTCCTGCATGGCAGCCAGTTAACTTTGTAGTGCTCTACTTATGACCAGAGCCCTATGGCCACTAGTCAGGTTCACAGGGTGGGAGGTAGGGCTGTCACGATTGTGACATTTCAGTTTACCATTGTGACACAAATAATTGCGATTAACGATTTAATTGTCTATATTGTTAATTTTATGCCACTATTACGGTGTACGCCTAACAACATTGTCAAAATACACATGGCGGATCCAAAGATGGTTCTTCAGATTTGTGGTGTTCAAGCATTTAACCAACACCTTTCTGGAGCAAATCCGACAATTCGGCACAAACAAATAATTGCTTAATTTGGCTTAAAACCAAAATGCGCCCAGAGTGGTGCAGTTGTGTTCGGCTTTGGAACTACCACTAAATCCATGATGTTAGCGACTGCTCTTCACAAAATACCACCGTAAAGCAAAACAGACAAAAACAAAGACAATAAAATTTTGCTGCACATCATAAAATTTCACCTCACGCTTCCCTGCACATATAAGCTAGTTATTTGAAATACCTCATTCTAAAACTATTGTGTAGGCATTCCTAACATAGCAAAAAGTGTTTCAACGCTCAGCTGATGTATTCAGTTAAACTTGTACAAGAAAGATTCATTTTATTTTCAAACGTAGGCCTAAATATGCAATGGGACAACATATTTCTATTTCTATCCAGACATTTTAATGTGCATTATTTGATTAGAAAATATGGATGGAAATAAAATGTGACTTACAATATTAGTAAAAATATTTTACCCACGATTGTGAGTTTTTTCTTTTGTCAATCAGAGTTGATACAACATATAAGCGACTGAAACACGTTTGTCTATTAACTAATAATGTTGTGAAAATTGCATTGCAAAACAATTCTAAACAGGGTTTGAACATACTGAAATTACTGGGCTTGTAACTTTCCACAGATCTGTAAAACGCTCTGCTGCAACCTTTGGGCTAGACATCTTAACTGATTGAACCAGACATCATTTGCATGGTATTTGTTGAGATATTTCTAATATCGGCGTAAAACTCTTATTCAGAAAGGAAAAATTATTTTAGAATCTAAATATTGTGCAAAAGATTGTTGTCATAAAACAATTGCAATCTGGCTCAAATAATCACAATCAGGCTTTTATGTAATAATTGCGACAGCACTAGTGGGAGGCACTCAAAATCATTTCCCATACAGCAGCAACGCAATGAGAAGCAGTGGTCAATGATGAAGATGCAGAGTTGCTGAAGGACAACGAGGGACGCTTCAGTCAAGTTTCCACACTGTACACTATACTGAATGGAACAGACCAATTACCTGGATGAGGTTTTCTTTTTTTTTTTTAGTTTGGATCGGTTTGTTTGGCATATGACGACAGCACAATAACACACAATAAGTGGCCACAGCACAATAACGTCTGGTACCCTGAAAAGGATAAGATTAAAGGGTAATTCTCCCAAAATAATACATTCCTATGATATACACTGTAAAATAACGCAAATGTGACAATATACAGCTCTGGAAAAAAATAAGAGACCACTCTTAATTATTCTTAAATCTGCATCTCTACATGTATGGCAGCCATTCCATTCCAGTGTCTGTTAAATTCCAACACAGGCACACCTCATTTTACTTAATGAGGTACTGATTAGGTGATTACCTGAACCAAATCTAATTTAACAAGGAAAGTATAAAAACCACTGCTGTGGTCATCACTATCCTCTTGCAATAGGACCAGCTGTATGGCAAAAACAGTGCAAGTAGTACCTCAAAGGTAATTTGAATAAAAAAATAACTATTCAGCATGACAAAAGAGTTGAAAAGAAAAGCTTTGAGTGAGGAAAAGAAGGGTTTAATTCTGGCTTTACTGGCAGAGGGATACAGTGAGCGTCAGGTTGCTTCCATCCTGGAAATTTCAAAGACGGCGGTTCATAAGAACAAGGTCAAGCAACAGACACTGGGGACAACAAAGCTACACACTAGCAGAGGGCGAGAACGACTGTCCGCTGACCGAGATGGCCGTCAACTCATTCGAATGTCACTCAACAACGGTAGGATGACATCAAGTGACCTACAAAAAGAAGGGCAAACAGCAGCTGGGGTGAAGTGCACGGCGAGGACGGTTCCAAATAGGCTCCTGCTTGCAGGGCTGAAGTCGTGCAAAGCTAGAAAAAAGCCCTTCATAAAAGAGAAGCAAAAAAGAGCCAGGCTGAAGATTGCAAAAGACCATAAGGATTGGACCGTAGAGGAATGGAGTAAGGTCATCATCTCTGACAAGTCAAATTGTCAGCTTTGCCCAACATCTGGTCGTCTAATGGATAGACGGAGACCTAGAGAGGCCTACAAGCCACAGTGTCTCACACCCGCTGTGAAATTTGGTGGAGGATCGGTGATGATCTGGGGATGTTTCAGCAAGGCTGGAATCGGGCACATTTGTCTTTGTGAAGGAAGCATGAATCAAGCAAAGTACAAGGTTATCCTGGAAGAACACCTGCTTCCTTCTGCTCTGACAATGTTCCCCAACTCTGAGAATTGGTTTTTCCAGCAGGATAATGCTCCATGACACACAGCCAGGTCAATCAAGATGTGGATGGAGGACCACCAGATCAAGACCCTGTCATGGCCAGCCCAGTCTCCAGACCTGAACCCCATTGAAAACCCCTGGAATTTGATCAAGAGGAAGATGGATGGTCACAATCCATCAAACAAAGCCGAGCTACTTGAATTTTTGTGCCAGGAGTGGCATAAAGTCACCCAACAGCAATGTGACAGACTGGTGGACAGCATGCCAAGACGCATGAAAGCTGTGATTAAAAATCAGGGTTATTCCACCAAATATTGATTTCTGAACTCTTCCTAGGTTAAAACATTAGTATTTTGTTGTTGAAAAATGAATATGAATTTGTTTTCTTTCCAGTATTTGAGGTCTGAAAACAATGCATCTTTTTTTGATTATTTTGACCAGTTGTTATTTTCTACAAATACTCTAAATGACAATATTTTTATGTGGAATTTGGGAGTAATGTTGTCAGTAGTTTATAGAATAAAACAAAACAGTTCATTTTACTCAAACACATACCTATGAATAGCAAACCAGAGAAACTGATAATTTTTTCAGCAGTCTCTTAATTTTTTCCAGAGCTGTATAGGCCTAGTGCCCTCGCAAAGTATTCAGATCCCTTCACATTCTCCAGATGTTGTTGGGTTATAGACAGAATTTAAAACTATTTGAATAATGTTTTGTCCTCAGGCTACACATAATAGCACATCATAGAAAAGCAAAAACGATGTTTTGGACATTTGTGATCAGATATTTTTCTGCATTTCGTAGTGAAAAGTCAGCATGTGACATGTAACGTAAAGTGAAATGTGTAGAACCCTTGAGATTCCAGTCATCTACAAAACACAATGCAATGCTCTCACTAGAAAGTCTGTAGGCCAATATTAAGTTATTTTATTATTATTTTTACAATGGGGATCTTGGCATAATATCTCTGAGTTCACTGATGCATTTTTCATTGGAACATTTTGTCCATTTGACCTCAACCTTGTCACTTGCTAGCAAGAGAAAAAACTGTGGAAAGGTGGGTAAGGAAAATAGAAGTTTGGTGGGGTAAACTCCTTCTTTAGACATTACATGTGGGACTTTTAGGCAAGATATATTTTTATAAATCATTGCCACCAATGCTTTCTGCCAAACTCTGTTGTAACAGCTCCATTCACATGGAATCAGGCCCCCCGCTAACATGTGTATGTGCTTAACCGATTTGGATCTCCTCTCATTAACAACCACACGGACAACAGCCCTGACCTACCGTCACTTTCCAAAACAACTGTTGGATTTAAAAAATAAAAAATCTGACTTGGCATTGCTCTGATTGCCAGCTCTTTCATGTTTGCATTCATGAGTTTTTCCTTAATTCCTTAACTGAAAAGGTTGTCCTGGCAGAAGAATTTAACCAGTGTGAAACTGATTGTACAGGGAGGAATACAGAGGAGGCAAATTATTTAATGTAAAAAATGACTACTTCTGAAAGGAGCTGAGCACTATGGCCCCTGGTCAAATGTCATCCGTAGGGAATTTGGTGGGATACTGACGATGAAGGAGGAAGCACTGCAGAGGCAGTTTCTAACCACTGTCCGTCAGTCTGCTTCTATGGATGATGGCATCAGTGGATGAAACCCACATAGGCCCCTCAGATTAACTGTGTGTAGTAGTGTAATCAGATTCACATTTTTTACTTCCTGTCATTGAATTTGTTATTTACTAATCTGTTATATTAATTTGTAGTTCAGGCAATTCATTGCAGTGTTATTTATATTCTGGCTAGCGGAGCACTAGCTCAGAACAAATTTGGACTGAGGCCAAACCTAGCTTCTGTCCCCTGTGCTACAGTACAGCCAAGACAGAGTCCTTAGTAGTAGGCTAGAGACTGAACTTTTCAAAATATTCCCACAATGTATTAATAGCAGACTTATCACAGTCACTGAGGCAGGGCAGGCAATGTGAACCTGAGCTGTCAAGTGAAGGGGTGGAGGTGCCTGCTGGAGGGAGAGAGAAGCTGGGAACAATCACACCATCTGACACTGAAAATAAACGACAAACACATACACCCTCATTAAAATTCATATTTCCCTCTTAAACTAAAACCATTGTATATTTATATAACCTTAACCCTTCAACATTCTATGTGATCAGACAACTTATAGGTCCTGTAAGCTCTAAGGACTTCAGGGAATCATCCTGGATTTTTTTATATGTCTTTGTGGTATCAAAACCTGTCAGGCAGAAATTAATTACATTTGTAGAGAGCCTTGGCAAGATTGGAGAAATATGAGTGATGAGTCCGGTGTGCAGCAACCATTCCCCTGCAGACAGATTTCCACCAGGTAGCCATTGGATTAGCCAGATTGACCCAAGTTGTTTGAGCTGCAGCATCTCTGTCCAACTACCTTGACAAAATGATCCTCTGGTCAGAGTCAAATTGTACATGTAAGTAGTTTGTGCTGATCTTGAAAGGCTAGTTCAGTATAATTTTTACCTTTTTGAATAGCCTTTTCCCCAGATCAGAGCTACATCACATTGTGCCCCATTTTGGATGTGGATTCACTGCTGTTGGTAACATCTGGGGTGAAATTTTTTTTCAAAAAAAAATTCAAAGTGTTATTCCTACTAATGAGAATAAAGCACTTGCCTTTAGCATTGGCTGAATGGTTTGAAGAGGCAGAGAAATCAGTCAAGTTTACAGGCCCTTTAAATGAGAACTGGAGCTAAAACAGAATCATGACTTTAGCGTCAGAGACCCCTTTCAATCTGCCATTAGAAAGAGAGATCAGCTAATTAAGATTAGTATCCCAATTAGCTTCTGCCAAAGGCATCATCTACTCTCAATAGCAACTGACTAATTTAAGTATAATATAGGCTATATGAATTATCGGCCAATTCTGATACCTGGCTTATTGATCAGTGCCTAACCACTCAGCAAGTGTACACACAAACCAAATTCACATGCGTGTACATACACACACACCTTACTTTGTCATGGGTTCAGGTCTAGAATTGCTCAATACGACCAACAGAAGCATTAGAAGTCAGAAATCAGTTAAAGGCCTTGTAACCACATAGTGAGTGCGCGCACTGGACAACCTACCATTTTGGCCACGCCACCCAGCTGAAAGTAGAGTGTGGTTGCTGCTCAGGCTCTCACAGAGAAAGGTTTCCATCAAGGTTTGAGGAGGTGACAAATACCATTAAACCTGAGACACTCACATAAGTCAGGACTCCACACAGGGTATCGCCATGAGGTCAGAGCAAAGAGGACACACAACACACAGGGTTGGGCTACGCTCATTTTGCTGGATCAAAGATTTGTCTCCAAATCTGACAAACTGGAAATGTGAATCATTCCTATGCTGTTGTCAAATTCTGAACTCCATTTGGTTTTGTAATTGAGCATGTGGCTACGTGTGACTCTCCTCACTCACACCTCCTCCCGACAAAGGGAGTAACTGTGACAACAGCATTCTGCTGGTGCACCAAACAGCTCCTAGTGCCCTGAGAGATGGGTTTGAGATTAATTGAAAAATTAAACAGACTATATTTAAGGAAAAATACGAAGGTCTCCCTTAAAAAAAAAATTTGAACAGAAAAAAGAATGAACGGAAAATCTCTCCTGTGACCAACACCTCAGCAGCCCAAGAATCCAGAACATGCATGTTCAGAAACTGCAGATTGAGGTATAGCAAATTAGCAGTTGCATATAATTGAAAGTTAGCAACTGAATCAACTCTGTTTAAGCATGAGACCCTAAAGCTACACAACCTCAGTGCCAAGCATAACCTCTGCAGGGATCAGTACGCAATCCAAGATGCTGCCACCCTAACTGCGGGATTTCAGGGTCTCCAGTCAGTCCAACATATGCTAGTCCCAACATTAGCACAGTTTACTGGTGTCACAGCACAACCCAAATAATTACACGCAGATGAAGTTGCCACCCTCTTCTTAAAGTGTACGGATTTTTATTTTTTATGAAAAAAATAATTTGATGGATAAATGTCATTGTGGCAATTCACATCTTGCAATAAAAATTTAAATAAGCCTTTAACCTTAAGAGAAAAAGGCTAATTTTAAAAGGATGAATATTATCTGATAGTCCTGATCATATACTTCTAGTCTATATCAAAAACAACTAACAATGGAAAGTAATTTACTATACTAAGTAAATCACACAATACCAGAAATACCTGGGAAGTAAACTCAATAAAGTATTCAGTAATTTTGCTGTATATTTCTGATTGGAATTCTGTACCACCCGTAGCTTATAACACCTGAGAGTATGGACCATGCATTGGCTAAATGCATGGTCCACCATGCAAAGGAAGTGTTAAACAAAATCATTTCACCAACATGTTATAGGTTATTTACATAGAAGGAAATTATATTTAAGATAGCATTTCATGTACATTAGAGTACAATAATAGCAGCTTCACATTTTCCCATAGGAAACACAGACAGAACACAGTCCAGCAGGGCTGCAGCAGCTAATCAATAACCTCAATAATGAAAAATAGTTGGCAACCAATTTCATTACCAAGTAGTTAGTCTTATGTGGGACAAAGCTATAATATATATGGCAGAGGCTTTGGTTACGCTAGTGGAATGATGTGTACAACGCAACTCAGTACAATTTACTTTTCCATTAAATGTACTGTCAGTGTGATTATTGCAATCCCATAACCATATAGTTGAAAGCTACACATAAGCATCTTCAGTGGTTGATACACTTCTGTTTCTGACACCGCGTGCAACATCCCAAGCATTGCAACCTAGTCCGGCAGATAAGTCGCATTGGCGCGGATTGCTTACTTAATATGGGAGAAAATATCCCTCAAAGGTTGAGAAACTTTCCCTAACTAGCTATGGCAATGGTACAAACATAGCAAATGCAGCAAACGCCACTGCACTAAATGAGTATACACGTTTTGACACAGGCAGCACCTTTGAATCTGTAACTGTTTCAAAAGCACTTACGTTGAACTCGTGTTTCAACCAGTGTAATATCACATTACGTGAGCTATGACCTCTATTTTTACGTGAGATTATCTATGCCGTCTACACCCATGTTTGAAAATCACAGATCATGATTGTAATATTTGTCAAAAAGTCATTTTTGATTCAATGTTTTATACAAATCGTGCAGCCCTAGGAGATATCACTGATGGATCATGCGTTGAGTGTCAGAGTTTGCAAATTCTATATTTCTTCGCAACTTAAAATTCCCAGTCAATCCATTTATTTTAACAGTAATGTTGTCAGGGTACTTCAGTTAAAGATGCCAGCAATAATATTCTCAGAGATGTTTTACAATGTTTAAGCAAAGGGTGGAGTTATAGATACATTTTAAAACTATAAATATAACCGCTATTTCAAGCTCTTTGGAATAAAGCATTGTGCAACCTTATTTTTTTTTAGGGGTTCTTTTGTAATGTTTAAATGCATATCTTTCATGCTTGATTAATCAAAGTATTAGTCAACAGATGAACTTTGATGAAAGTTGTTAGTTGCATCCCAACAGTACAGAACTGAAAATGACATGCTATGAGCTCATAGAGAAGTGGCTGGTCACTTGTATGAGCTTATAGTAGTGGTAACAGGAAGGCTCAATTAAAAATCCCTGACACTCCTGAAGGTCAGTTATTGTCTCATCCTAAACTGCTCCAGGGCTTCCTATATACACTACTAAACCGAACTGGAAGACCAGACCACACCTGCCACAATCATGTCATTAGTAGAATTAGAATAGATGTCAAAAACGTGCTTTGTAAAGGAAGGATCTTAAACATTCCCAACATCTGACACATCACTCACGTGATAACCCCATAAAGACTTACGCCAACCTCAGAGTCATCCCTATGGACTGGAAACATTAAATCACCATTATTCCTTTTCTGCCTGTGACTCACACATTTTGCAGACAGCCTGAAGTGAATATCTTCAATTTTCAAATTAAACAACACCTTTCATCCAATTCACTGGTTCTAAGCTTAATTATGCACATTCACATATTCTAGTAGATAATGTTTACCATGTGTTATTAATATTATATTAATGTTATTAATATGATATTACTGTTAGATGAATGCAATTAATTAGATCTTTCTATACCAAATACAACATACTAAGAAAAGTTACTGTTAATTGTAAAAACAGAAACAGGGATACATTTTGACCACAATTTAGAAATGTTAGGACTTTAAGAAAATATTTACCAACATAAAATAAACTACTTTTATTTTAGTGTTAACACAAAGGAATGGAAAAAAATATATATTTTGTATACTAGTCCAGGCTAAACTGATAATGTGGGTTCATTCATTCAGATTCTGACACTGATGTTGTGGTTTGTCACTCGCAAACACAAAGCAGTTGCTCATACACAGCCTGTCAAAACACTACCACATGCCACAATAGGCAATAATTTCCATAATGCAAGATACGCATTTCAGACCTACAATTTCTTTCTGCCAAATGGGATAAGCAGCTAATAGTAACCAGGGATAACTCTTCACTTATCTAAAGTGCATAACAAGCAGAAAGGCCTACCTGCATGGAATGAATGGAATGTCTGCACCATCACTTCAGAGGGCAGTGCATACAGCCAATCCTAAAATATTCCCCATAATATAAAACATCTTCATTGCTTATTATTGAAGATCCATAGACATAGTAAGGATCAATGAAATCATGCAGCCTATTATTGTTCTGGTACACATATTTCAATCTAAGTTATCAAGAGCTAAGTTCAGGCCAAACCATGGTAAATGAAACAAGTGCTTTCAGGTCAGGAAATCTGGGTATGCATAACTATTTGGTTCTAACTAAACACACGGACAAGATATTTTAGCTAAGTAGTGTAATTCAACTAAACTGCTCAAAAAAATTAAAAGAACACGCAATCATGACAGTATAACACCAAGTCATTTATACTTCAGGGATATCAATCTGTCCAGTTAGGTAGCATAACTGGACAGTTATGTTGTGAATCAATGTCACCTGTATTTTGCTAGTGTCCTTGACCAGCTCCTACAGGAGGGCACATCCATACGTGCCGTCGCAAGAAGGTTTGCGGTGTCACCCAGTACAGTCTCAAGAGCATGGAGGAGATACCAGGAGACATGAGGAGAGCTGGACCGGGCCGTAGAAGGGAACAGGAGAAGCACTGCCAGAACCCTACAAAATGACCTCCAGCGTGCTACTGGTGTGCAAGTTTCCGACCAAACTGTCAGAAACAGACTCCAGGGTCTGAGGGTCCAACGTCCTCTGGTGGGACCTGTGCTCACAGCCCAGCACTGTGCAGCTCGATTGGCATTCACCAGAGAACACCAGAATTGGCAGGTCCACCATTTGACCCCCTGTTCACAGATGAGAGCAGGTTCATACTAAGCATGTGACAGATGTGAAAGAGTCGGTACCGTGACTGCTGTTAGGTACCGGGATGAAATCCTCAGACCCATCGTCAGACCTTACGCTGGTGCAGTGGGCCCTGGGTTCCTCCTGGTGCAGGACAATGTCCGGCCTCATGTGGCCAGAGTGTGTGGGCAGTTTCCTGGATGACGAAGGCACTGATGCCATTGACTGGCCCTCACGTTCCCCAGACCTGAATCCAATTGAGAACCTCTGGGACGTTGTGTATCGGTGCATCCGACACCGCCAAGTAGCACCACAGATTGTCTAGGAGCTCACTGATGCCCTGATCCAGGTCTGGGAGGAGATCCCCCAGGACACCATCCGCCGTCTCATCAGGAGCATGCCCAGACAATGTCAGGAGTGCATACAGTCACACGAGGGCCATACATACTACTGAGTCACATTATGAGTTGCCGTGATGAAATCCAAGTTGGAACAGCCTATGATTTCAATTGTTTACTTTCATTTTCGATGAGCGTTTGAATCCAGCCCTCAGTGGGTTGGTGATTTTGGTTTCCATTGACCGTTGTTACATAATTTCATTCAACAAGTGATAAAATGCACAGTATAACATTTTGATCGTTAATCTATTTTGTTCGAGACCGGATGTGTGATTCTTAGAGTTCCCTTAATTTTTTTGAGCAGTGTATAAATAGCCTGTTAAGTTGTATTTAAAAGAAAATGTTTACCTCCATTCAAAACTCTTGTGAGCGAGCGCTCAAACATATTGGGTTCCACTAAAATAATTCTAACAACAAAGGGCTATTAGGGAGGTGGAGTTACGAGGGTTGTTGGTTCACTATTAGCAGGAACAATGCTTGGTTACATATTTAACTAACCACACCCTGTTAATTGGCAGAAGACTTCCTGATGTGCCATCACTGATAACTGGAACAATTTCTTTCAGAAATTAGTCATGAAACACCAAACCGTCAAAAAGTCAAGAGTCAAGAGACCGCCGAGTAGCGTGGAGGGTCATAGGTGAGCTATTCTCACGCCTTCTGACACTGGAGGGCTCATCCATGCTACCAGTCAATCAGCCCTGTAGTGCTGCTATAGCCATTCACTGAGGGCAGATTAATGTATTAGAGGGAGCGAGGCGGCCAGAGACACAGCTCTGGACAGACGGGCTGCAGGATGGAATATTGATTTGGCAGGGTTAAGCCAAAAAAATAAATTATTATGTACAATTGTGTGCGAGGCCTTTCAATGACTATCATGTAGAAATGTATTTTAATCAACCCTACAATGTCGATAGGGAAATGTTTAATCAGGGCCTCAGCACTGCAGTATTAACAAAGGATGGATTAACTGTTCTGTCTAGAGCTGGCGACTGTAACTGGGCTGCAATTAACAACAGCCAGCCTATTCTCCTCTCCGGGGACCTTCCTGACACAGAACCAAGAGACTATTACTAACAAAAAACACCCTGCCGCAGACCTACCTAGTACTATAAAATGCTCTGTCATTCTTCACAAAGAAGCACCAACATTAAAGAACTGTGTGTGTGTGTGAGACAGAAAACGAGTACCCACAGTTTCCTCAAGTTGCAGTTACACCCTACAAGTCTCTAATGCATACCCAAATAGGGGAAGCAATATAGATGATCCAAAAGTTATCGAAACCATTCTCAAGCACAGGGCTTCTTTTTAAAACGCTGTGAATAGCAACATCTGAGTCAAATTATATCTCTATGAAAAATTATTTAATATGTAAATGGTTGGTTTTGTCAGAGGGCAGACTGTCAAGCAAGTCAGTGCTGTCACTGTGTAACGTGCAGTCAAGTCAGTTTACATAGGAAATCAATGAGCCAGTAAATTAGGTCCAATGAAACACTCTGGACACCAACACCAGTAGAACTGACCTTGTGTATTACAGCAGAGCACAATCTGTTGTTGTGAACAGTCTGTACGTATGCAAGTCTAGGCTGGTCTTGAAATTGCAATTTCGTTGTGTCATGGAAGACTGCACGCCAGCTTAGCCTAAAAATATTTCTGGCATCTGAAATTGCTCTAGGAATTCTCAGTAGTTTCATCAGGAGGTTGTTTGACATAATTTTTTAGGTTTGCATTACCGTTTATGATAAAAGCTCAAACGTTTGAACCTTTCCGTGAATTAGCATAACCAGTTCAGACAGGAAACATGATTGGTCATTGGTCAGCGACATATCAGTTGACGCCTGGGATCGCTCAAATCACAACATCAGATTTCATACTGACTATTTAATCGTCATGTTACTCAGTCTGATGTACGCCGGCCCTGCTAGCATGCGGGTGCGAACCCACCCACCAGCCCTGCCTCCACCGGTTTGGTTCTGTATTCTTTTTATTTGCCTATGGGTACTGCTAGTAATTATATTATGGTGTTGATATCATCACTAATAGTATCGTATACACAGTAAGTCGTCACAAAAGGAGAAGAACCTAACGCCAAGACTTGTATAAATATTGCTGTGCATGTCTCCAATAAATGGTTAAACTAATATGTGGCGTTTTCTGTCTGAACTGTGAGTCCTGTTAAACCAGGGCTCCACATAAACCTCTGACCTAGACATGGGAACAAAAATGTACAGACAATCAGA
Source organism: Esox masquinongy (assembly GCA_016801175.1). Lineage (NCBI taxonomy): Eukaryota > Metazoa > Chordata > Actinopteri > Esociformes > Esocidae > Esox > Esox masquinongy. The sequence continues at coordinate 31,712 of JACXGI010002784.1, read as the reverse complement.
ATATTTTTTCAATTTAGATATTATACAGAAATGAATTGGTCAGCAAGCAAAATATAAAATTAAGGACAAAACTGTATTAGTTAAGGGTTCTCAGGACGTGATGTGCCGCACACTGTTCTTCCAATCTCTGTGGAGCACATTGGACTAGGAGCAATCTTCTAATAGAACATCAGACAAAGCTGCCACCAGTCATGTGGTTTTGTGTTGATATTCCCTGCTAGTTAGAGTTACGTGTTAGCCAAGTTAGACAATAACTAATTTTTGGTCCGGGCCATGACAAGTCTAGCAGCCGTTGCTGCCAAACCTAATAGTGAAAAAATCAGTTTTCAAACAAAATTACTACAAGTATTAAAGTAATCTACAAAAATAATTACAGAACCTGCTAGAAAAACTAATAAGGACAGACGATGTGTGTCTATCCACATTTTTTGAGATGAAAATCACATTAGTTGCCAATTTGGATCTGTCTTCTCAATCTTTCTTTACCAATAATGCAGAAACTACTGAAAATATATCTGCAAAAAGTTTAATGTAAAAAATACAAATGGTATATCCCTCATCAGCTTCACTGGACTTTTTAGGAGCAGCATATAAAAAAACAAAACATGTCCATTGTCACAATGTGTTGCATTACATAATGTTACAGCAACATCAGCAGCACCAAAACTTGGGTGGATCTGAAATGATTAGACAAAAGCTGGTCACCATGGCCTGGTGTCATCTAGCCGTCTTGGTCGCTGCCTCCAGAAAATGTGCACGGTTAGAATCCAGCCCAATGCTATTCTAGGATGCCTTCTTCCTATCTTTCCTAACTGTCCCATGAAATAAAACAAATGGCATGAAAAGACAAAAATGAAATGAAGCAGTGGGTCTGCCCCATTCCTAACAATGTAGCAATTTGCTCTCATCAATGTTGTAAGTAGGCTATGCAATACATTGCTCTTTACAGTGCAATGCTCGGTGCGGGAATTTCCCACGAGAAAGTAGCATGCACCACCTCAGAGAGACAATTTTGCATGTTTACAGTGGGTGTAGAAAGTCACCACCCTCTTTCAAAATGTTCACATTTGTTACCTTACAGCCTGAATTGAACACATAAAATTAGACTTTTTCCAGCTTTATTTACACACGGTAACCCACAAAATCCAAGTGAAAAAAAATCCCAAAAAAACCTTCTGAAAATTCAAACTAAAAAAAGTTAAATATCCTATTAGGATAAGTGCAAACTCCCTGAAGTATAACCAACCAACTTCCAAATCCCAAATCAAGCTAATAGGCTTCCATCTGTGATCAATTGTAGTGACTTTGATTAGTTGGGCAGTTGGGCATAGAGGACTGCTTAGTAGCACAATTCAAAGCAAAGAAACCACAATGGGCGGAAAGGTACTTTCAAAGGATCTGTGAGATACAGTTGTAGAAAGGCACATACCAGGAGATGGATATAGAAAGATTTCAAAGGCTTTATCTATCCCTTGGTGCACAGTTATGACCATTATTAAGAAGTATGGCATATGGCACAACCCAGACCTTGCATAGATCAGGCCGTCCCTCCAAACTGGACGACCAGGTAAGGAAGAGCCTGTTCAGGGAGGCTACTAAGAAGCCAATGGCAAGGAGCTGGGCAGGGACCATTTCATGTCTATACCCAGTTACATTGCCCCACCAAACCAAGCTATTGACTGACATGCCAACTGGTATGCCCTTTCACCTTCTCACCAATCCATTGACATCCTTCTCCAGGGATGTCAAATTGTCTCCTGGAAGGTGCTTCAGCCCTTCATGGCCAAGACTGGTCAATGTGTGCATTTGACCACAATACCCCAAGCGCTCCACAAATCTGGCCTCCAAGGTAAGGTGGCAAGAAAAAAAAACACTCAACATCAAGCCTTGGTTGAGCCTTGCCAAAAAGTTCATTGTAGATTCTGAGGCCAAGTGGCAAAATGTGATGCGGTCTGATGAGACCAAAACAGAACTTTTTGGCCTAAACACAAAATGATAGGTCGAAAACCCAACACATCTTTCCACCCTAAGAACACCATGCCTAACATAAAGTATGATGTAGGTAGCATCCTGTCATGCGGGTGTTTGTCAGGATAGAAGGGAAAATGGACACCGCAAAATACCGACAGATTCTTGAAGAGAACCTGCAGCCCTCAGCCAGGAAATTGAAAATGGTTCACGTTTCAACATGACAATGACCCAAAGCACACCGCCAAAGCAACCGCACAGTGGCTGAAGGACAAGAAGGTAAAAGTCCTTGAGTGGCCTAGTCAAAGTCAATTTATTTATCAAACGCACCGAATAACACAGCGTCATTCTGAACTATGAAATTCTTGTGACATGGCACACGACATCTACGCAGGAAGAATTAAGAAATACTATATATAAATCAAAAATATACATAATGTAAACTAGCAGCAATTTTAAAGAGGGTAGAATGGGGAATATGAAAAAATGGGTAGAAGAATTGAGTATTATAAATATAATATAAGGTAAAATCCAATCAAGAATCTGTGGAACGACTTGAAGAGTGCAGTCCATAAGCGGTCCCCATGCAATATGACTGAGCTTGAACAATTCTGCAAGGAAGAATGGGCAAATATTGCACAGTCTAGGTGTCAAAAGTTAGTAAGATTCAAAGAGACTCATAGCTGTAATTCAAGCAAAAGGTGGCCCCACCAAGTAGTAACTCAGGGTGTTCACTTATCCGAATGGGGTATTTTACTCATTTGATTTTAACAAATTTTCAGTATTTTAGAAAAAAAATCACTTGGATATTGTGGGTTACTGTGTGTAAATAAAGCTGGAAAGTCTGATTTTAAACGTTTTCATTTCATACCGTAAGGCAACAAAAGGCGAACATTTTGAAAGGGGGTGGTGACTTTCTATAACCCACTGTATATGACAAAATAATCTAAATTGTCTTGAGTAATCTTTGATACATTTCAGGAAATATATTCTAGTGCACAAATCCTGTGACTCGAGTAGACAATACATGGCAGACAACATCAAACGTCATCCATCTAATATTACCGGGCTTACAAACTTGCTTACCTACTGCAGGAGCGTCATACTCATCTCCCAACAGAATCTCTGGGGCAGAGTAAGCCAGCGACCCACAGCTGGTGGTGAGTTTTTTCCCCGGCTGGAACTTGTTGCTAAAGCCAAAGTCAGTGAGCTTCACCACGCCCTGCTTCTCAAAGAACACCACGTTCTCCGGCTTGAGGTCGCGGTGCACTACATGCAGTCGGTGGCAGTAGGAGATTGCATGGACGATCTGAGCAAAATACTTCTTGGCCAGCTCCTCGCTGAGGCCCTCCTCATGCTTCATGATGTAATCAAACATGTCCCCTCCATCCCCCAGCTCCAGAATCAGGTAGAGCTTGGTCTGCGTGTCAATCACCTCATAAAGCCTGACAATGTTGGGGTGCTGCACCAGCTTCATACAGCGCACCTCCTGGAACAAGTGACCCGTGGCAACCGTGTCCAGCTTGGTCTTGTCAATGACCTTGACTGCCACCTTCTCCCCAGTAAAGACGTGGCGAGCCAATTTGACCACAGCGAAGTGGCCCCGGCCCAGCGTCTTGTCCAGGTCATAGAGCCCGGCGATCTTGCCATCATACCCTCGCTTGAAGCCTGCCATGGCGGGGTCTGCGCAGTATTGTGAGTCCAGCTTATTTCAACACGGTGGATGTTAATGTTGTGCCCATGGTGCCAGCTTCCTAATTGTCATGAGAGAAAATCGAAAGTCAGTATCAATAAAACACAACTGCATACGGCCCATCTCAAAACTTCAGCTTGGAACATTTTTACATTGTGTACTACTTTCCTGTTGTCCAACAACAAAGCCACTGGTCTAATACCAATCTCATCTAAGTAGTCACTCGTAGCTATAAGGTAACTCACTGAATTCCAGAGGTCCCATAAATTTGTAGCCCTTTCGCACGCTCTATTAACTGCCTATAGTTTTTGCGTTTAACACCACATATGTTGTTTCGAATAACCTACATACACCCCCCTGGACGTTGTTGAAACGACTCTTTCCCTCAGCCACACCATACATACTATATAGGCAGCTAACGACAGCTAAATAACTAGACGTTATCTGTATACATTTAGGCTAGCTAATTTTGTACTGCTGCTTATACAAGCATATTGGGCAACACAAGAAGAAAGTATCTAAATAGTAGGCTAATTGTTTTTTGAACTAACACAGAAATGCTAAAAGCGACCAAGTCAGGTGTTTTGGTTGTCATGACAAGCTAGCTAGCTGTGGAAGCTACAGTACCAAACGTAGAAAACGATAGTAAACGTTAGCTAACTAACTTACAGTGGATGAAAAAATGCTTAACCATTTGTCAGAAACAGTTGTGTCTAATATATTTAGCTAACTACCGTTGAATGCAGTTGACACAGTAGTTAGCTAAATAATGATAGTTCGCTAGCTAGCGGTAAAGAACCCATCATGAGAAAAGATACCGCTTATAGCCTATAGGCCTGTACTATCTAGCAGCGTCTACTATAGTCGCTAGTGCCTGGTGTCCCGTTCGTTCACCGACTACAGCACTGTATCGCGCTAGTTAAGCGTTAGTTAACTAGTTATTACTTGGACATATGATATTTTACGCAATATAACCTCAGCTTGCGGAACAGATTTATTAGCATTTTACTCAAATAATTTTATGAACGACCGTCCTTAGTTAACGTGAGCTGAGTTAGCCTAACTAGCTAGCTAGCTATGTGTAGTGTACTGTAGCTAGTTAACGCGTTACAAACTATCAAACCAACGAAGGATGGTCGGGACTTACCACTCTCTCTCCAGTAAACATCAAGACGAAATCTGTAGTTAGTAGTAACTAGCTGGACTGGGTGATCAATAATGTCATTTTTTCTAACGTTACATTGGATAAAGTTTCTTAGCGTTGTAGAAGAATCCTAATTCCTATCCTACCCCGTTGTGATTACCAACGGCACTCACACATTGCCTTTACTCCAACCTCATAAGTGGAACAAGGCATTGCAACGTTCCTGGGATTGCATTGCAGTCCGAATCGTTCTTCTCCTCCCAGAAACAGTTGCGGCGGCGTGGTCCGGGTGAGAGTGTTGGTCACATCATCAGCCGCATTCATTTCTGACGTCTAAGAAACGTAGCTGGGATGTATTCATTACACCAAACAAAATGTTGGTTGCCAGGGAAGGACTGTTTTATCAAAAAGATTTTCTATTGGTCAGTTTTCAGGTGTTCAACCACTCCTTTCCTATTTGGTTGCGTTTTTGTCTTAACGTGTTTGCAACAATTTGTTTGGTGGAGTGAATACACTCCTAGAAAAATCACACAATTTTCCATACCAATGAGTGATCTTCAAATTTGTCTTATTTCACCTGACAAATACGTGTAATTATGAGTTCAGTTGAGTAAAACACACAGTTAAACCAATCACTCAGTATGAAAGGGATACCCCATAACATATTTTTTATTTTGATCACAGCGAAAAATGTCACATGGTTATGCATTTTGCATTATGGTTGCACAACGTAGAACATCAACATGTGACTTTTTTTCGAAATGTTTACAGTGCACTAACATATTGGAAACTTTAAGTGCTGGAATGCAACTCTTTTTTGGATTATGTTATTAAAAGCCTAATGGACCACATACTAAAATATAGTTTCAGGATAAAATTTCCCATCAAGTGGCATTCCAAGCTATGCATGTCGGAACAGATCAGTAGTAGAGCACACAGTACAACAATAATGTGCGTCCAATTGAATGCATGTTGGGTATGACCATTGTCTTGTGTAGTATTACAGTATGTAGCACCCTGTGTCCCACTGCCAGTTCACCTCTAAAACTAAGCAGGGTTGATCCTGGTTGATCATCAAATAGGAGACCAAATGCTGCTGGATGTGGTGTTAAAGGGCCAGCAATTGGGGGATAGTCTTCCTTCAAGTTTAAAGATTACATCTCCATTCACCAGAGCTGGAAGGTACATGAACCTGGGTAGGGTGCTGTCTTTCTGATGGGAAGTTAAACGGGTGTCCAGACTCTCTGTATTCACACAAATCTAAACGCACATCTCGTAAGAGTAAGGGTTTTACCCTAGTGTCTAAATTCCCTGGTTACCCCCATTCCCATCATGACCATCTTAATCCTCCGCTCATTCTTATTTGGCATATATAGACCCTCACAACTCCACCTGATAGATAAGTGTGGTGAGTTTTTTTTGCACAAATTCGTTCTGAGCATCAACCTTGTGGGTGCTCCACCTTGGGTATGGATGAGATGAGTTTCCCCCTTACTATGTAAAATACTCATTACATTAATTGGTAGAAAGGACATTTCTGCAAACAAATCAGAAAATATATTTTGAAGAGTCTCTGTTAAAAATTACATTGTGCTGCCCTCTTGTGGCTGTCTTTGTTTTTCTTCTTGAAATGTCTTGTTAGAATTGTCTAGGCAGGGAAATTCAACGGTTACAGTACACGGATACAGCTGGTTTTCTGTTCTTCCTAATCATTAATTGCACCCACCTGGTGTCACAGGTCTAAATCAGTCCCAGATTAGAGAGTTGTGACAGAGTGGAACTGGACTCAGGTCCAGAGTTGAGTTTGAGGGGTTTAGGGCCTGTCCACAATGCTTTTGGAGTCCAGCCCAAGACATGTTTGAGTATTTAAAATTCTTATTTTCTTCAGCCACTCACATAAACTGCCTAATTTGACTCTGTTCACACAAGCTGTATTTAGATCAGCTTTGATAAAAATGTTTAAGTGAAAAGAAAGCATGAACGCATTTACACATCTCAAATGGTACTAAACGTAGGTTAACGTTATTTTAGATAGTGAAATGCATGTTCAAAGTTTTACATATTTTGACATGACCTATTTATAATTTTTTATGTATTTTATCTTTTGTCACTGGAAAAAAATCTACGTCGATCAGAATTACATCATTGTTTCTGCTGTTAGGATACACCATAAATATTTAAATGTAACATCTATTTCACAACTGAGATTCGGTCCCTAAAATTTGACAAAAAGAGCCATTCAGGCAGAGTCGTTCACTCGTGACATAACCCATCACTACAGTCCACAGAAGGCAGGCACATGACTAATTGAGGTTTAGCTAGCATCACCCCAACCTGTGAGTTTGTTTCTAGAAGTGAGTATAGCAGCGTACTCAAATTTAAGAAATGGCCTAGTTAGTAGATTAGTTTGCTAGTTTAGTTATATATAATTGTAGCCATATTAAAAGAGGTACAGTACAACTCAGCAATAATTATGTCAACGAACAAACGACTTCATACAAGTCGTTAATTCAACTAGGGTTTGCTAATTAGCACGTGGACATAGGTCACAATGTAATTTACAAGTGTTATATTCGGTAGTTTTCAAATTGTCACTGTAGACAAACAACTTGATTAATGATTTTTTATTACAGGAATGTATCGGCAAACTGACGCAATGACTTCCCCAACATCAGTGAAAATTGTGCTGATAGGTACCTCAACGGTGTCCCTCAACGAACGGTAAGAGACTACTGTCACAAACCAGTGTTGATGTTTGAAGAGAGGCCTCCGACACAATCTCATGCTGATTACAGTTCGTCTGATTAGTGGCTTTACTCTTGAGTTCGATTACAATTAAAAAGGCGAACCAAACTCGAAATCACAATTGTTCCACATCAGAAAGCATGGAAAAATATCGAAATTTTTGTGTATTTCCTGATTTGACTGAAATGTAAATTGAATTGATCCCAACCCAGTTTTGAGTCTCTCTTAATTTGATTCATTATCCCAAGGCCTTTTCCAAGCTGAAACGTATCTGCTTTCTGCGGATTTCTCTTTTTTTTCTTTTCACTATTGTCCAATTCAGACTTCAGACAACCAGGTTAGGGGGAGTTACTAAAGTCACTGAACCCAAAATCATCAGTTAACAAGGGTGGGGGCCCCGGAGTGGCACAGTGGTCTATCAATGGTTCCCATCTCCGGTCCCCCAACAGTACACATTTTCATTGTAGCCTCAGCCAAGCACAGCTGATTCAACTGGTCAACTAATTATCTGTCTCTCATTGAGTTGAACTGGATGCGCTTGTCCAGGGCTACAAACAAAATGTGTGCTGTGGGGGGCTATTGAGGACCGGAGTTGGGAACCACTGGTCTAAGTTGCTGTCTCACAGTACATCTGTGTTATTGTAGCCAAATGTCAGGATCCCGGGGTGGACACTGGAATGTCGTGTCCTAGCAACACCTGGTAGGTCATGTGCCTACAATGCTCAATTGTGGTTCTTGGCCAGGGAACACGTACGTCTACCTTTAAAACTGTCCCTGGTTGAGCAAGTAGTGTGGTAAATATGAGTGTCTAGGTGAAATGTACTTGAAGGAAACAATAAGAATTGCAAATTGGACATCAGAAAAATGTGAAGGGAGAAAATTGAGATAAAATATGGGTTGAAAAACGATCAAGGGAGGAGTGAATATGACGACCCTTGCCCCCACCCCTTTTCTTGGAATGAGTTTTACACTTTTATCCTCATTTATCTCTCAACTCCTGCTTCTTCAAGCTTTACAACCATTTTGAAGAATAAGCAGCAGGAGCCAGTGGATGTGCAAGTCAACTTACAGCAGCAAGCAGCCAGTGTTGCGAATAGAAGACTGGCCCGGCAGATGGAGAACAGGGCCTCTGTGCGGGCTGCCCTGCAGCTCAAGGTGAGGGACCTGCGTTCAGTTTGACAGTAACAGTTTAAATAAGGCCAATAGAGCCTGGAAACACTGCAACAGTGATTTGAAAGAGGCGTGGGTTAAAATTGAGGCGGTAGAGCGTCTGCTACAGCTATACAATTGAGTGGCGGGTGGCCTAGCGGTTTGAAAATCTGACCAGTCACCCAAAGGTTAATAGATTGAATCTCCTAGCCGAATGTGAATAATATGCTATTTTTCCCTGAAGTGCAGTAAACCCTAACTGCTCCCAGGTTGGTGTTGTCAATACAAATGTCAACTCCTTGTATAAATTAGTGGAAATGTATACATGTCTGACCCTATTTTAAGTGTAACCATGGACCTACCTACACAGATCTGTTTTGCTCATTGAATTCTGCTCCCAATTCAGATGATGTTGTGCATGCTGGAAAAACAATTGACATCTACCTTGTCACATTTGGCAAAGAGCCTATAGCAAGGTATCTTTATTTGGCTTCCCCCCAAAAAAAACAGGAGTCGGGCAGAAATGGACTACATTTGTAGAGCCATGGTAAGCAAGCAAAAAACATTACAGCACCAAGCCAGATGGGAAGTGACCCTTTCTCTCTTGACAGTATTACACATTTCCACCAGGTAGCCATTGGATTAGCCAGACTACCCCTAGTTGTTTGCGCTGCAGCGTCTCTCCATGTGCCATTGTTTGTGTGGCATCAAAGTGCTATGAATATTAATGATAAAGTGCGCACCAGTGGCATCGGCTAAACTGTCTAAAGAGGCAATAAAGCAAAAGAAAAGTCCTGTAGTAATCAGATATTATTGGTGGGTTATTAAGATGTCACTTGACTAACATATCATGAGATGTGAGCCTCAATCATTTGTCATGCTCGGACTCGTTTGAAATCCAGTGGGGTTTTGTTACAGTAGATGGTGATAAACCGAGAAATCGGCTAATTAAAACCTGTGGTTGTTTCGTCCGCCCTGCTTAAGACTCAGATAATTCCCGCTGCACTTGGAAATGTCATCCTAACAGAAAGAGAGCTGTCTGGGGGGGTAGAATTCACTCTTCAACTCTGTATGTTTTGATCTCCCACAGAGCCTGAAGCTGCATCAGGGGAAGGGTGACGTCCTGGACAGGCTGGGTCAGCCCATGGGAAGCCTGATACAGGGGGTCACTAGAAGCCGGGGGTTTGCTGTATGGGGACCGCGAAGGATGAACAGAGGAGGATTCGGGGCTCTAGGAAACATCCAACGGGGCTTCTTCAGGAGAGTCTGTTCTTTCAGAGGTGGATTCACTAGGTTGCACTTAATATTTTGATGACTGGGTCCAGGCTTTTTTCCAACCTTAATGTACTTTCTCTCTTGCTAACGATCCAGAAGCTTATGTGCCTGTGTGAATCATGTTCTGTGCATTCTCCATACACTCTTAGTTGTTTCATGCATCTTCCCTATTATAAAAACTGGCTTAGGCAGACAGATGGGCAATGAAAAAACTACTTTACCACTGTCAGACCAGTAACTGATGGCTTTGTCTTAAGTCCTACCATAGGCTATTTATTTTTTGAGATCTTTCATTTCCGCAGCTGAAAGAAAAATATGAAAGCACAGAACACCAGGAGGTGATTATAAAACATTTCTTACTTGTACTTTGGTTAGACTACTTCGGAGTGAAGAAAGACAGGTTTCCAACAAATACATGGCACCCTGGGCTGTAAATAATGTGGTGTGGAACAGACACTGGCCTTTCTCTCTAATCTGGACTGAGACCATATCTAACAGAATGGTGTTATGTTTTACAAAGACACACATCTGTCTATATAAGGTCCCACACTTCACAGTGCAAGTCAGATTATAAACCAAGCCATGAAGTACAAGGTAATCTCTGTAGATCTCCAAGAATTGTGTTGAGGTATAGATCTGGGGAAGGTTTAAATAAAAAAAGTGGCCTCCATCATTTTGGAATGGAAGACGTTTGGAACAACCAAGACTTCCTAAAGCTGGCCTGTTACACAGATCAAGAGTTTATCTGGAAATATAGGAGAATCAGCCAGAAGGACAACCATCTCTGAAGCACTCCATCTCTGAAGCACTCCATCCATCAGACCTAGATTTAACCCACTCCTGTGTAAATATGACATGCCATCTGAAGGAATCTTGAGAGTAAGAGGAAAAAGGTGATTTAGTCTAATAAAATCAAACTATTAGGCCTGAATGCCAAGGACTAGATCTGGTAAAAAACAAGGTAGTGCTCATCACCTGGCTAATACCATCCCTGTGGCAAGGAGGTGGGAGCATCATGCCGTGGGGATACAGGGAATACAAGACTAGTCAGGTTTGAGGGAAGGAAGAATGTGAGACACTGGAAGAATGTGAGACTCTGCTCAAAGCTGCTAGAGGCATACCCAAAAAGACTCGGGAGCTGTGATCCCTGCCAAAGGCACTTCTACAAAGTACTGAATAAAAGTTCTGATTATTTCTGCATGTGTGATATTTCAGGTTTATATTTTCAATACGTTGGCACACATTTCTAATGTGTTTCAATTTGTCATTATGTTTGTAGATTAATATATAATTGATTCAATGTAAAAACCAAAAAGTGGTCTGAATACTTTCCAAAGGCACTGTTCAACTCCCCCTCAGGTCGTATTGCGTAAATAAAATTATAGATGTTTTTTTACTTTCTGCTTCAGGTGTAAAACAGACCAAGCTGAAGTTTCTTCAAGGCCTGCAAGGTAGCCAGCTAAACAGTTCTGGAGTGCTGGTGAGCCGTGGCGCTAAGTATAGACTGAGAGGAAGAGGTGAAAGAACTCTTACACTCCCTCAACCGTGCATACACGACTGACCTCTCTTCCATTTTGACCTCTCTTCTCCTGTTTTGTCTTACCCACTCAGGCAGAGGAGAGCATCTCAGCCAGAGGGGCCGGGGAGGGTTTCGGGGCCGAGGCATGGGCAGACCTGAAAAAATCCCCTCCAAAGAGGAGCTCGACTACCAGCTGGACGACTACATGTCTATGAGCAAGGCCCGCCTAGATGCTGATCTGGATTCCTACATGGCCATGGCAGGCTCTGACTACATGGAGTAGAACCCTGTTGGCGGACCAGGGAGGAGGCATTCTCTAATGCACTGAGACTATCCACGGACGATTCATCAGTAGAACTACCCCTCAATGGAAACAGGCTGAAGTGAAAACCAGAAACCAATATGGGGTACATGTAGGCCCAGAAGTATGTTATGGGACTGAGTTTAAGCTCTCTAAGCTGCATTTACACAGGCAACAAATTATTTTTTTGCCAAAGAAGAATACATTTGATACGTTTCCAATGTAATTCATGGTAAGACCAATTACTGGTAAAAATATCAGAATTTGTCTGCCTGTGTAAAGCCAGCTGTTACACACACACACACACACACACACACACGAGTGGTTTTGTTCATTTTTTTCGTCCCTTCATTTTTATTAATCCACGAGCTCATTGCTGATAAGCGTGGTCTAAAACCTAAGAGCGAAGGTCTGCTGGTGTTTGCATAGGAGTAATTACTTGTTCAGTAAAATCCCAAGCAAGCTGATTAATGATGTTCATCATCACTCTGCTATATTGTGGGTGTTAAACCCCCCCAAAATATATTTTTGTTATATGTATATATTTTGTTTTTCATGAGAGATTCGGTTTACATGTTTTTGTTTTTTTACAAAACATGGTTTTATGTCATGTTTGTAACAATGTTATGTTACTTTAAATGTTAGTTGGTGGTTACCATCTTTTATTTGTGAAAAGTGTATCTTAAGCTGACCAGGTTTGTAAAACATTTAAGAAATATCTCTGCTGATATAAAAATTTAGTTAAATATGTTCTACATTCTTTTAATAATAAAATGTTTTAAAGGTGTTACTACCAAAACGTAAATGTTCCTCTATCACACTTTCTCAACGGGAGCAGTGCGCCCCCCAGGGGGCGTTCAGAGGACGACTGGGGCTCTCTGAAAGCAATATTTTGGAAAGGGGGGCGTTGAGATTGGTGTTTGTTTTAAGGCAAGTTTACACCGAAGATTCACAACAATACGAGTTTAAAGTTTCAACTACTTGCAAAAAACTGTGGTCTGCAACATTAAAACCTGCCAGTTTACGCCACTGCGATTGGATGAGACTGTATCGTAACTCATCAGTGTTTCTGTCAGCTTCTTGTGGCGCAGCTCCGGGCTGCCTTCACGGGAACGGGACGTCAGAGTACAGTATCTGTACAGTAGTATATAACATTTCACCCACATGGCGTTTACTGTGTAAACTGGAAAATGGACGCTCTCTTTCTTGGTATTACCTGTGGAAGAATTTTTCTCTTAAAGGTTCATTTGTCTGAGGGATACACCGTGAACGCCTTGCTATCGCAGTGGTTACACATTTAGACGGATATTCCGCAGTCGGACTTCCCCTGAAAGCAACTTAGCGTCCAGCATCCAGACACATTAAAACACTATTCAGTACAATCGGCTTTGTTGACATGACTGCAATACAACCAAACGCAGGGCTCTCACAAACTTTCAAAGGTTTTTAACTAATTTCCTTTGGAAATTAATCCTTCTGCTTTTACCCCTTGGTAAGTGCCAGCTTGTTTTCCGTGGGAACAATTCACAAGAATGGTTGTTTGGCATTTGAATTCATTTTTGATTAACTGTTGTTGAATTCAGATTTGAATGTTAAATTGCTAGCTGTTTTTGATTGGCTGCTGTTTGTTTCCTGGGGAACGAATAAATCTGTTGTTTATCATTCTGATGCGCTTTTTTGATGATTTTTGATAATAGTAACAACAATCATAATAATCATTAATATTCAGGGCAATTAGCCTACATCTTATTTGATGGGGCGCAGTAAGAGACCTGGATAATGGGTCTGCGTCTATCATGTCAAGTAATACAAAAAATTATACAATACATAGGATGTGAGGGGGGAAAATGCCAAGATACTTATCTCTACCAGGCTATATCTTCAAAATATTGTCACAATGTATTAATATACAGAAGCATTTGAAACAGGCACATGGTAGAAACTAGGATGTGCAGCGTGCAAGAATGTTCACTTTGAAGGGGATCATAAATGTGAACATGTAGGCCCTCTGAGTCCAAGCGTGTAAGAATGACATTCTCATATCTAACACGAACAGTCACTTTTTATGAGAAGTTCAATCACAAGTCAAACTATTGAAAATATCTATAATCTGAGGCGCTATGACGAACTACGTCATAGCGCCTCAAAAAACAAATGGCTACAAACAGTGGCACATTTTTTTTGTTAAGTGAAACGTTACCATGACATATTCGGACTTGATAATATCTATTGAAATTATACTGTGGATGTTAAGACTGCAGAATTATATTGGAGACATGGTTGTAATATACAGCCTTACTTGTTGTATCTAAATGGGGTATCTGCCTGTTCACTCAATGAAATGTATTATCAGTCTACTGTAACACCCACAGATAACAATTCATAAGTTTTTCAATAATAGCATTGCCATTCTAATTGCAGTTTCGTCCAATTATTGAGCGTGTTTAACACCTGTATTGCAAAATATGGGTTTACCTTGATTTTACGTAAGTAAAGCTAGATATTAGCTTTTTAGTTACGGGACGTAAAGAACACATACATAATTAAATAAATCTCAACACGTTTTTAGTCAACAAAGGCATATTAATAAACTCTATGGATTTGACCTACCATCCACAACCAACAACAATCACTGTTTGCCTGCTTTAGCATCATATGCAATGGGGGAATGTGAAGACCGAAATTACACTCTACTCCATAACACCAGTGTAGCCTCAATAATAATAATAATAGAATAGCAGGCACTGTCTCGTGCGGTCCCACGCTGCACTCTCAGACTCTATTCTGCTCGGAAGGACTGATGGATAGACTAAATATTACACATTTTTTAAAATTCCTTTATTGTTGTTTGTGTGAGTTCGTGTTGTTTCTCCATTCCCCGCAATGGAATAACGTTTCTTTGGTCAAAATTTCATGCCGTCCTGGACGGCGACAGTATATGGTGACAGTATATGGTGAAGATAAACCCTCTCCCCCGAAGAAGAAACTTCAAGGATTCTAGATGGCAACACGTCTGCAGAAACTTCACATTAATGGTGTAATGACATTGATTAACAAAATGTAAAGATGCTTAGTGACACTAAAGTGTTGTACAGTATAGGTAGAAGTGTGCCATGATAATAAAAACGAACTTTGTGGTGAGTTATACGCTCTTTTATAGTAAATGTACTCGAATTCAATTTATTACTTTTGCCTAGCAACAGTAGCTATGTTAGTAAATTTACGTTTTTGGGAATGTATTTACAGACTGTCTAGAATATCTGTCCATCTTACCAGCAAAATGAGTGATTCAAAAACATTCTCAATATTCACATTTCTCCTGCTACTACCGACGTCACGCAAGTGAGTGTAATCGGCAACCAGCCTGAACCAGACATGCCACTTGAAAGCTGTTCAGCCATTGGATGATTACATACTCAACTCATTCTCTTTCTAGCAATGACGTGTTTATATACATATATATATATATATATATATATATATATATATATATATATATATATAGGTGTTACTATATAGGTGTTACTTGTTTAAAGTTAATTTGCAGATTTTCTTTCAATCTTAATGTGTTTGGGCCATTTAGTTCTACTGTGACAAGATATAGTTGGTGTTGTCTACAGAAGACATATATTTATTAACATTAACATCATTATGTCTACACTGTAGTACTCCATTATCAGGCAATAATAGCACAAATAAGCAAAGAGAAATGTCTGTCCATCATTACTTTAAGACTAATTCATAGAGTTGAGCACCTTCACTTTGTAAACTGAATATTGAGCAAAAGGTCTCTGTGTTAAAAAATATTTTTTATAAAATGATTTGGAGGATCCGTGGTGTACAGGACAAACCAATACAAGTACATTTTTCTAGTTATTTGTTGTTGGTTACTCATTGTTGTTGCAAAGTTCACTGACTTGCTCTTCAAGGCAAGATCCCAAACTAGAATGAAAACAAGAACAAGCTATGTTCAGAAACTGTCAACAATATGTTGACACTTGAGGAGGAAAGTGCTGCAATGGTTACCAATCCATTCTCTAATTCTTCTCCAGTTTCCATGGTGCTGACATTTCAGAAAGGGAATATCCTAAAGGTAAACCTATAGATGTATTACACCTTAATGCACATAGCTAAAACAGTTGCCCTGTTGTCAGACTACATGACTACTCAGTGGATAACCTTAATTAAACATGTCACCTGACAAAATAGCTATATTGTTCTACAAACAACGTTTAATACATGTATATTTTAACATACTTAACAAATTGAAGTAGTCTTTGACGACTGTGTAAAATCTTTGAGTTTGTCCCAGAAACTACAGTATGTGAGAGTATTCCAGGGGCCGTATTCAAAATACATCTTAAGGCTAAAAGTTGCTGATTTAGGAGAACTTTATTAACAATGGGTGTGTCAGTCCTAATTTTAGGAATCTTAAATCTTTGGTCTAAGAGTATTTCACAAAGCATTTTAGTGCTAAAACTAGCTCCTAAATCTGTGAAAGGTTAGGGGTGGTCAAGAGGCCTCCTAAGTCACTAAGACCAAATCACAAACAATCCTAAAAATGGCTGCTGCCGGCAATCCGCCTCAATCAGGTCAACATTTTAGAAACATTTAATGTTGGCTGCTGTTCTTATAATATCCATTACAAACAATATCCACTGTTTGTGTTAAGCATAAATGTGATGTGTCTCAAACTCCTCTTTCAACTAGATTGTTCAACAAGTATGTCTGTCAAGCAGTGATTAATAGCTTTTCATTTATCACTAAACCATCAGTAAGATCACTGCTGCCCATGTCCATTCAGTGATAGCAAGGACAGGGTTTGGTGCTCTCATTTTTTGAACATGCCATGCTTCAGGTAGTACAGCCTGAATTGAAAGACCTCCATGTTCAAGTCACTAGGTCTGTCATCTCCTCGATTTTCAGGCCATTTGGTGAGTTTTTTGTGATGGTATTTTAGGGGTAAATTCCAATGCTGCGCCCGCACCAACTTTGGATTGGTAGGGTTAAATACATGAAAGTCTTTTATGTTCTGAATGGGTCTAGTTGCCCTGTAGTGAGGCTGTGCTGTACCAAAACGTAGTATTAACTATTGTCTTTTTGTGCTTGTTTCATGTTTGTAGAGGCCATTATTGCTGGAAAAAGGAGGAGTTTTCCATTTTGTCAGAATGTGAATTACTCACACGAAGAGAAATTTACTGAATATGTTCTCAGGCTACTAGTCTTTTGCCACTGTACAACTCTAAGAACTGCATCACATGAAGTTAAGATTAAAACTGTCTTCAGGTTTATTTTTGATTTTAATTATTTATTCTACATAATAGAATTCCTTCAGGAGTAAATACTGCTGAAGGTTTGAACATGCAGTTGTAGAGTTGAATGAAGTTAATCAAAGAGAATAATGTAAATCAGACCTTCTGAAATGTCTTTTAAGACTTTATTCATTAGTTTCCAATGGTCTACATTCTTTATCCATCAGAATGTCTCGTTAGAATAAAGTCTTGAATTACAATAAAAAACTAACCATTTACAACCCTATTTCCAAAAAAGTTGGGACGCTGCATAGAGTGTAGATAAAAACAGAATGCAATGATGTGCAAATCATTTAAACCAGTGTTTCTCAACACTGCTTCTTTAAACCAGTGTTTCTCAACACTGCTACTTTAAACCAGTGTTTCTCAACACTGCTACTTTAAACCAGTGTTTCTCAACACTGCTACTTTAAACCAGTGTTTCTCAACACTGCTACTTTAAACCAGTGTTTCTCAACCCTCCCCTCTCCGCCCTGCATGTTTTAGATCTCTCCCCGTCCTAACATACCTGATGTAGCTCATGAAGGACTTGATAATGAGCTGATCTTTTGAATCAGGTGTGACAGAGCAGGGAGAGATCTAAAACATACAGGACAGGGGGGCGCCCAGGAGCAGGGTTGAGAAACATTCATTTAAACCCTATATTCAATAGAAAATAGTACAAAGATAACATATCAAATGTTGAAACTCAGGCATCTTATTGTTTCTTGAAAAATATGCCCACTTTAAATTTGATGCCAACAACACATTTCAAAAAGTTGGGAATGAGGCAACAAAAGACTGGAAAAGTTGTGTAATGCTAAAAAAACTAAACCTGGTGGAATATTACACAACTAATCAGGTCAATTGGCAACCGGTCAGTAACGTGATTGGGTATTAAAAGATAATTCCAGAGAGGATGGGTCTGTCAGAAGTGAGAATGGGGAGGGGTTCACCACTCCGTGAAAGACTGCGCAGGCAAATAGTGCAACATTTTAAGAATAACGTTTCTGCTAGAAGAATGGTAATGAGGCCTTGAATGGCCATCACTAGTTTTATCCGATTTATCAATATGCGATGACATCTATGCTCATTTCGACCAGGTGCAACAGTTTATTGAATCACACTTAGAGATGATCGTAAGTCTCTCCCAACATTTGAATCTAAGATCTTTTCTGAGAAGGTTTAATGAATGAGGACCATTGTCTGTGAACACAGTATGTCGCTGCATGCACGAATGCAAGTTAAAACTACCATGCAAAGAAGAAACCATATATACACTGCGTGCACAATTATTAGGCAAGTGAGTATTCTGATCGTATTATTATTTCTATGCAAATTTTCCAACTCCAAACCATATAAACTTGAATGCTCATTGGATTGAATCATTTTCAGGTGATATGTATTTGTGTAATGAGAGAGAGTGTGGCAACAGTGAATAACACCTTATATCAACGTGTGCATAATTATTAGGCAGCTTCATGACCTCGGGTAAAATGGGACAAAAAAGAGATTTCACTGACACTGAAAAGTCATAAATTGTAAAATGCCTTTCAGATGGATACAACACTCTTGAAATAGCTAAACTATTGAGGCGTGTCCACCGGACACTCAAACGTTTTGTTGTGAATAGTCAACTGGGGTGCAAAAAATGTATGGAGAAGAAAAGATGCACGTTAACTGCAAAAGACTTGAGAAGAATTAAACGTGAAGCTACCAGGAACCCATTATCCTCCAGTGCCACCATATTCCTGAACTGCAACCTACCTGGAGTGTCCAGAAGTGTCAAGTGCTCAGAGACATGGCCAAGGTCAAGAAGGCTGAAAGAAGACTGCAACTGAATAAGCTTCACATGTTGAAGCGTATAGATTGGGCAAAGAAATACCTGAAGACAGATTTTTCAAAGGTTTTATGTACAGATGAAATGAGAGTGACTCTTGATGGACCAGATGGATGCGCCTGTGGCCATCACTACTGGACACAGGGCACCACTTCGAGTCAGGCGCCAGCAAGGTGGAGGAAGGGTACTGGTATGGGCTGCTATCATTAAGGATGAGGTAGTTGGACCTTTTCGGGTTGAAAAGGTCCAACTCAACTCCTGTACCTACTGCCAGTTTCTGGAAGATACTTTCTTCAGGCGGTGGTACAGGAAGAAGTCCTTAGCATTCAAGAAGGCCATGTTCTGTATGCAGGACAATGCTCCATCACATGCATCCAAGTACTCCACTGCTTGGCTAGCAAGCAAGGGCCTCAAAGATGATTGAATAATGACCTGGCCCCCTTACTTACCTGACCTAAATCCTATTGAGAACTTGTGGACCCTTCTCAAACGTGAGGTTTACAGTCAGGGAAGACAATACACCTCTTTGAACTGCATTTGGGAGGCTGTGGTTGCTGCTTCAGCGAAAGTTGATTGTGAACAGATGAAGAAACTGACAGACTGCATGGATGGAAGGCTCATGGCAGTTATTGAAAAGAAGGGTGGCTATATCGATCACTGAATATTTTTGAAAGGCCAGAAATGTGATTTAATTTTCATTTTGTTACTTATTTGTTCCACTTACTCTAAAAATTGATAATAAACAAGTGAGTTGGAAAAATTATTTTTGTAATTTAGTTGCCTAATAATTCTGCACACTAATTGTTGCCTAATAATTGTGCACACTTATGTATTCCCCTGAGAAAGATCAAAACTAGTTTTTCTTTTGTTAAACATTCAAGTTTGAGGTTCAATTATATTTTGGATTCGCTGAGAGCATTGTGTTTGTTCAACAGTAAAATAAATCTGGAGGAATACGATTTGCCTAATAATTGTGCACGCAGGTGTATACATGATCCAGAACGGCCGCCTTCTCTGGGCCCAAGCTCATTTAAGAAGGACTGAGGCGAAGTGCAAAACTGTCCTGTCTGACTAATCAAAATTTGAAATTATTTTTGGGAATCATGGACGCTGCGTCTTCCGGACAAAAGAGAGGGACCATCCGGCTTGTTATCAGTGCACAGTTCAAAAGCCAACATCTGTGATGGTATGGGGGTGCATTAGTGCACATGGCATGAGTGACTTGCACATCTGTGAAGGCACCAATAATACTGAACAATACATGCCGGTTTTGGAGCAACATGCTGCCATCCAGATTACATCTTTTTCAGGGAAGGCCTTGCTTATTTCAGCAAGACAATGCCAAACCACATTCTGCACATACTACAACAGCATGGCTCCGTAGTAAAAGAGTCTGGGTGCTAAACTGACCTGCCTGCAGTCCAGACCTGTCACCCACTGAAAACATTTGGCACATTATGAAACAAAAAATATGACAAAGGAGACCCCGAATTGTTAAGCAGGTGCAATCCTATATACAGCAAGAATAGAAATACATTTCCCTTTCAAAACTACAGCAATTGGTCTCCTCAGTCCCAAACGCTTACGAAGTATTGTTAAAAGAGGTGATGCAACATAGTGGAAAACATGTCCCTGTTCCAACGTTTTTTGAAACGTGTTACTGGCATCAAATTCAAAATGGGCATGTATTTTTCCAAAAGCAAAATGGATCAGTTTCTACATTTGATATGTTGTCTTTCTGCTATTTTCAATTAAAAATTGGGATAAAGGCATTCTGTTTTTATTTGGATTTTACGCAGCGTCCTATTTTGGAAACAGGGCTGTACAAACCATATTGTAATTTGCTAACCTCTAGTAGCTTGCTCCCCCTTGGACACCATCTGTGCCTCCTTTCCCACACAGTGATTCTTCTGTTTTGCAGTTTATCTAGGATGTCATGAAGGACACCCATCAGCAAAAGAGAAAAAAACTAAGTATTAACCTTTACTAAAATTGCCACACATCAACTATGTACAGTAGATGTGTTATGATTAGACTGAAATACATTGCATTCTCTAGTTGTATTCGGTTCGACTATAGACTCTGTTATTATAACAGGCTTACCAGTTCCATTGTCTTCAATGGGTTCAGCCTTTGGTAGCCTTTCATCTGTCCATCCTGGGACCGCATGAGCCGAATTGGATATAAGGTACAAAATGGAAACTAATGCCAGCTATCTAGCTGCTGAATTTGCATTGTTTACATTTCTAGTTGTGGTCGCGTTATCTTTGCAGACATAACCAGCAAGATGACCTGTAGTAATGTGCCCTTCATAGTGGAAAGCACTGACCAAGTTGCTGAAAACACCCTTGGTCGCTGGATGATTAAGTCCGGCGACCACTCTAGGTTTGCTTTATGTGTCGTTTACAAACACACGTTTTATGTCATTAATCCTCACAGACTAAAATGCAGTACACTTAGCCTGGGTTGCCAGGTTGCCTAAATTTCTGATGTCATGACCGCTCAAAAACTCACCCACGAGGCCTTAAAAGTATCCCAAAAAATGTATTCAGCACAGTTAAGGAACAACAGCTCCCAAAGAGGTGAAGTAGGAACAAAATATCTGGGGCCCTGTAGTATCTGGTAACCTAACCATGCACAGTTCTGGACCTCATACAACATGACCAGATTATTGTTTTTTTAAAAAAAAACCTGGTCTTAGGGAAGATTAAAAGCTAATCAAACTGCAGCAACCTTGTACTGTTTTTAAATATATTTTAAATAAACTGACGGGGTACTGTTTGTTTACCTATACACAAACAGAGACAATGCAACAACATTTAACCATAAAATGCTCCTTTATATTTCCATACTTTCCTGTCTTTTAAAGCATGAACAAATTCCAGAATTGTCTGGGAAGACTAAGTCTGAGTATCAAAATGTGATCCCATTCACGTTTTCCCACAAACAATGGGCAATAAATACAGGTCACCACTTTTTCTACCCGGCCTGGCCAGATCCTCCCAACAACTCAGTAACTCAACCAACCAGCCCATCAAGAGCCTGTCTTCTGCATGCCTAATTGCCAGCAGCAGCTGGTCACAGCTAAATTGACAGTTTCCACATTTTAAAGAAGCAACGTTGTGGTGGCCGGGTGTAATGTAAACTTATGAAAACTGTCACCCATTACCTGCCACCACAGAAACCCACCATCAATCACTGCTGTGTAAATAGATTGCATATTGTAGTCACGTGTGATGACATAATAGTTGTAGAAGTCAAAGGACGCTTCCAGACTCATGTATTTTACCTTACTTACATAAGTTAAAGATGCATTCCTGGATTTTTGGTTGTTATAGCGGCACTTTCAAGCCAAAACTCATCTCTGAAAATGATGTGCTGTGTCGTATATATGTGATATGTGCCCCATTTCATCAAACTTTGAATTTCATTGCTAATGGAGGTATGATAGTGATTCTCGTTATATATTATGTACATATAAACAACATATTACACATCTAGCCCAAAATTGGGAGTAAAAAAATATTTTGTCATTTGCAGAAGACCAAGAATGCGTCTTTAACTAGCTAGATATGTCAGCATCCTAGCTAACTATTCTTTTCTGAAAATGGCTTGCTTAGCTTTTGGTGAAAATTAGATTAGATTTGACTTTATTGTCATTGAACAAGTACAAGTACAGTACAACGAAATGCAGTTAGCATCTAACCAGAAGTGCAAATCGGAGAGTACAAAAAAATGTACAAGTGAAACAATTAAGAACAATGTATGTCATGCATATTTATGGCTATGAAGACAAACAGCAATTCTAAATACAAGGTAGCATGTGCAACTGAAATGCAGGGATAGCAGCAATGAGGTTCCCAAGGTAGGCATGTACATGTAACAACTGAAAATGTCCTTAAGACTTTTCAAAGCAATGTCACAGTCCAGTACTAACAGTGAAGGGCACAAAGAGAGTAATGCAACAAGGTCCCTGAGAGGCAGTACTAAGCGGTGGGCAGGTGGGTATGGTTGGTGCCGGGTCGCAGAGTTCAGCAGGGTTACAGTAGCTGGAAAGAAACTGTTCCTGAGCCTGCTCGTGCGGGAACAAAGAGATCTGTACCACCTGCCTGATGGTAGGAGGGCAAATAGTTTGTGGCATGGATGTGAAGTGTCCCTGATGGTACCGCGCGCCATATGCAGACACCGCTTTCGCTTAAGGTCTATGATGGCTGGGAGGTGGGCACCAGTGTTCTGGGTGGTTTTTACCACCGATTGCAGGGCCTTCCGGTTGCCCACGGAGCATCCGGAAAACTACAGTTTGGCTGATGCAGTTAGTCAGAATGCTCTCGATTGTGCAGCGGTAAAAGTTCATAAGGATCTTGGGAGACAGGTGAGCCTTCTTCAGCCTTCTCAAAAAGTACTGGCACTGCTGCGCCCTTTAGACCAGGGTTGAGGTTTTGAGGGTCCAGGAGAGGTCCTTGGAGATGTGGACACCCAGGAATTTGAAGCTGGGCACATGGTCAGTGCCGTCGATGAGAACTGGGGCGTGACTGCAGCCTTTAGACTTCCTGTAATCCACAATGAGCTCCTTGGTTTTCTTTGCATTGAGGGCCAGGTTGTTGTCAGTGCACCATGCCGTCAGGCACTTGACCTCCTCCCTGTGGGCTGACTCGTCATTGTCACAGATCAGGCCTACCACCGTGGTGTCCTCTGTGAACTTGACGATGGTGTTGGAACTGTGTACAGGAATGCAGTCTTAGGTGAAGAGGGAGTACAGGAGCGGGCTCACATGCAGCCTTGTGGAACACCAGTGTTCAGACTTCAGGGTGGAGGAGATGAAGTTGTCTAACCTGATAGACTGGGGTCTGTCGGTTAGGAAGTCGAAAGCCCAGTTGCAGAGAGAGGGGCTGATTCCCAGGTCATGGAGTTTGTTGACCAGCGTAGAGGGGATGACCGCATTGAAAGCTGTGGTGATGGCATCCTCTGTAGACCTATTCGCTCGGTGGGCAAACTGGTAGGGATCCAGTGTTGGGAGGAGGCAGGACTTTGTGGTGGGCCAGAACTTTGTGGGGGTGAGTGCGACAGGTCGGTTGTGGGGAAGATTGTGGGGGTGAGTGCGACAAGTCCGAAGTCATTCAGGCTAGACACAGACGACTGCTTTGGCACTGGCACAATGGTTGTGGTCTTGAAGCATGTGGGGACAACTGCCTGGGCCAGTGACAGGCTGAAAATGTCAGAAAACACCTCGGCCAGCTGCCCAGCACATGCTCTGAGCACATGCCCAGGGACGCCATCAGGACCAGCAGCCTTGTGTGCATTCCTCCTGCTCAGTGCAGACGACACATCTGTGATGGATAGTCTGAGTGGGAGGTTGTCTGAGGGGATGCCCTGCCACATGCCTTCGAGGTTCGGAGTTGTTGTTGAAGTGCTCCTTAATCCGCAGTTAGTGGTCATGTTTAGCCATCTTGATGCCCTTTTTCAGGTTGGCCCTGGATGAGCTGTTTGCCTCCACATCGCTGGATCTGAAAGCATCATTATGTGCTTTTAGCAGTTGTTCGGGCCTCTCTGTTCATCCAAGGCTTCTGGTAGTGGAAGTTCTTTAATAGTTTATGGGTAGTGACGTTGTTAATGCAGATGTTGATGTAATCCAGAATGGAAGAAGCATATGTTTCAATGTCGGTATGGGAGTCAAGGGTGGCCTCAGTGGGAAACAATCTCCAGTCTGTGTATTGAAACGGGTGCCGTAGTAATGAGTCTGACCCCTCTGGCCACACTTTGACTGTCCTCACTGATGGTTTCACATGTTTAATGAGGGGTAAATACTTCGGGAGTAGGAAGTGAAAGATGATCAGACAGTCCCAGGTGGGGGAGGGGAATGGCTTTGTAAGCCTTCGGAATGATTGTATACACGTGGTCTAGTGTATTTTCTCCTCTGGTGGGGCAGTTGGGTTCAGCCTTTGGTAGCCTTTGGTCGCTTTTGGTAACAGTTTTCAAATTTGTGTGGTTGAAATCCACACAATGCTGTTGTTAAGCCATATTTCTGTAAAAATCATGACGCTGTGATCCATAATCCTTTTTGTGAGATGATTCTTAGTCATATTTCATCCATTTTGTTTGCCAGTGACTGTACGTTAGCGAGGACAAGGCTTGGTAGTGAAAGCCGATGGGGAGTGAGCTTTTGCCTAGCCCGGAGGCCACCCCACTTCCCTCGCCTATGTTTGTGATCTTGACGCCTCCTCCGGGCACTTCCTGTCGGAGATATTTGTGTCTCCTCTTCTTCGCGATCTCCGTTGAAAGTTGTTGGAAATATATTACAGTTTTTTCCGATTGCTTACAAGCATCGAACAATACAGAAGTTACATTAACAAAACTCTTCACACAGTCAGCAAAACGGAAGTGTATGTGAACCAAACTGTGAATAATTTCTCATTGCCTTCACACAAAATGCATTCAATGAACACATTCCCAAAAATCCATGAACTCTTTTCTCATTCAAACTCCACCACCTACAAAGCAATATATTCACAGCACATTTTCTCAAATGCTTACACACTGTTCTCAAAACTGTTAAAAACACATTCAAAACAGAATGATGGCAACTGGTGTGCATTTCTGCAGTAACCAGATTGAAATATAAAGAAAATGTTTGGTATTTGTTAGAAAATGTTAATAATGTTAGAATATTTAGTCAATCCAAACATAGTTGATTGCAATTTCAACTGAAATCTGACCCAAGTGTTGTACACTGTACCCATTGAGAGAAACGGCGACTTTGTGAAAGAACTCTGGTATCAATATATCCAGGTAAGATGTCTATTCAATAAACAAACAAGGTATATACAGAATTACACATAATGTAAAGTACTGTAAAACTATGGATTTACTGTTTTTTTAGAGAGTAATGGAGATGGAAGCCAGTCAAACTGCACATAAATTCATCTTTGTGGATGAAGCTGGATTCAACCTGGCAAAAACACGCCGCAGGGGAAGAAATGTGATTGGATAGAGAGCCACCGTGGATGTCCCAGGCCAGAAGGAGCTAACATCACAATGTGTGCAGCACTGTCCAATGATGGTTCGCTGTTACACAAACCACTCATTGGCCCCTACAATACAGAGAGGCTAGTGATTATACTATACTTGTTGATGTTTGTTTTTGTTGCAGCCCTGGAATTTGGGTAAATTAGTTTTTTGTTTGAACTTATTATTTTTCAAAAGTATAATCTACTATATGCAAAGATGTAGAAAAAATAAAGGATATTCCTTCAAATTGCTGTATTTCTGATTCATTCTTGTTCCGTATACTTTAGTACAGTCAATAAAGTGAGGTGTTTTTCTTATTCTATGATCAAATACTGATTTATGTGAAAAATAATTTGAAAATCCTACAAGATAAAACTTTGTCATTTATGTAATGATCCCTGTTGTTAGTGTTTAGGTCAGTGTGTTATGAGTGACAGTGTGTGTTTCTGAGTGAGAATTGTTGCCAGTGTTTTGGTGGAACAAGCTTGTTTTGAGACATGTATGAAGTGTTTTGGTGGTTTTAGTGAGTTTTGGGGGTGAGATTAACTGTTTTGCAATGATGCATGTTGGTAATGCACACTGCGTGAAGAGTTTTGTTATTGTGGTTTCAGTATTGACCGATGCTTGTAAGCAATCGAGAAAAACTGTAAGCTACATTAGTTAGCGGCCTACCTTATTTGGCAAAGTAGTAGTGCATAGACAAATTCTGATATCTTTTTAAGGTCATATTTTGGTGAGGACAATTTGCTTCGCCTATCACCAAGCTCTGTCTATGTGATATGCTCCTGTTGAATATACAAGTGTCTACATGCAGTATTATTGAAATATTATTTAAATTAAAATGAAATCCCAAAACTTTTGTTAATGTCAATGCGCGCTAGTGATTAGTTGTTTTTAATGATACAAGGTGATTTGGAGATCTGTCAGTTCAACATGTTTGCGAAATGTGTATGGAATTTAATTTTGTTGTTTATCTACCTGAATGGAAGAGGGGACAGTGTGTGTGAGCCCTTTACCCCAGGATAATCCAAGGCAAATTGGATTGAAATTGTGCTGGCTGCCACAACAATCTTGAAGCACACTGATACATCTTAATAACACTATGTAATTATAACTAAAGTCCCCTTAGGAGTGTACCTTTTAAGAGGTTTGATACATATAATCTTTAAAGCTTCTTCACTGAAGTTCAAAAAGAACAGTATGGTCTCCGAGATTATGAGAAAAAAACCCAGAAATAAATCAAAGAAACAACAGTGTCTCCAAGACCTCCGGATTTCTCTGGTTTACAGCAAAGTTACAATTTTCTCTATATAAAATTGGAACTGTATTACTGATACGAGTTACCAGCTTCACATCTGTTGACAACCTTAGACCAAAAATTATTGCCCAGAGAAAAAATTAAAAAGTACCATGGTTTTAATAATATAAGAAACAAAAACTGATTAATAAAATGCTTAAAACAAAATGCGTACTTAGTTTAGTTTGTATAAAAGGCTAAAGAAGACAGCATATGAGTATAATGACTTTTGTGAACTTTTCACTCGAAGGGATGAAACTTGTCATGCATACAAACCAACGATCTAAGGGTCAAGTGTTTTTACATTTATTTGTAAATTTACAAGTTTGTTTCACAAGTATGATCCAATATGATTCCATTCAACTGTATCAGAAAATGTAATTGCTGAAGTGTCTGATACTTTGTCCATTTCATGTGTAATGTCAAATTCCACTTTAGCTGTTTAACTCTCTTCTTAGTTCGGGGGTCTGAGTGTCTGTGAAAACAGAGAAATACATGTTAATAGAGTAAGTAAACTAGAGGTTTATGGTCCTCTCACAAAAGCAATAAAATGCTTTTTCACATGAAGCACTTACAGTTAAAACTGTTAATCTTCAAGATCTTTCAATTGTAAACCAGGTGAGAAATTATGGCAAATTAAATGCCCTTCACCGTTTGGTTATTTGAAGCATCCACATAAGAATTTTGAGAGGGCTATGATTTTGAGCCTTGCAGTTATGGAAGTCAGCAGTAAAATGGTTAAAGTACTTAGTATGTAGATGGAATAAATTGAATGTTCGAGTTGCACTCTCTTTTTTCTCCCCTTCCAATTTCGTGGTGTCCAATATTTGATGTGGCCTTTCTTCATTGCAGCAACTCCCAGCAGTGATAGGAGAATGTTGCTTAAGAAATATACCCAAGGGTATAGGTTTTTCTGTATTTGTAATTGTTTATTTCATAGTTTTAATTTTTTGTAAATTGCCTAGTTGAAGTAGTCTCTGAACAAAAGACGAGAGCTTCATAATCACTCCTCTCTGCTTCTCAATTATCATTATGTCATGGTTATAAAGGAGAAAAAGTGTAGAGAAAAAGAAAGAGAAAGTTAAAATTATAGCGAGCAAACTGATCTACCTGTATTTGTTCTGCAGTGGTCTCATTCAGTGGTCTCATTTACAATAACTGATAGAGTTGGTTGGCAGCCAATCCAAGGAGAAGCACTGAGAATGGGGAGCCAGTCCCAAAAGCCTGATAAGGGTCATTAGAAGTTCATTAGAATATGGTTAACTGCAAAAAGGTACCAAATGTAAAAGATCAGTCAACTTTTTGTTTAATTCAAATAAATGTTTCTTGCTCAAGCATGACAAATCAAAACAATTGACCACACAGGGATATACACTGATCAGCCATAACATTATGACCACTGACAGGTGAAGTGAATAACACTGATAATATCGTTATCATGGCACCTGTCAGTGGGTGGGATATATTAGGCAGCAAGTTGATGTGTTAGAAGCAGGAAAAATGGACAAGCATAAGGATATGAGTGACTTTGACAAGGGCCAAATTGTGATGGCTAGACGACTGGGTCAGGGCATCTCCAAAACTGCAGCCCTTGCGGAGTGTTCCCGGTCTGCAGTGGTCAGCACCTATCAAAAGTGGTCCAAGGAAGGAAAAACGGTGAACCGGCGACAGGGTCATGGGTGGCCAAGGCTCATTGATGCACGTGGGGAGCGAAGGCTGGCCCGTGTGGTCCGATCCAACAGACGAGCTACTGTAGCTCAAATTACTGAAAAAGTTAATGCTGGTACTGATAGAAAGGTGTCAGAACACACAGTGCATCGCAGTTTGTTGCGAATGGGGCTGCATAGCCGCAGACCAGTCAGGGTGCCCATTTGACTGCCGAAAGCGCCAACAATGGGCACGTGAGCATCAGAACTGGACCACAGAGCAATGGAAGGTGGCCTGGTCCGATGAATCATGTTTCCTTTATCATCACGTGGATGGCCGGATGTGTGTGCGTCGCATACCTGGAGAACACATGGCACCAGGATGCACTATGGAAAAGGAGGCAAGCCGGCGGAGGCATTGTGATGCTTTGGGCAATGTTCTGCTGGGAAACCTTGGGTCCTGCCATTCATGTGGATGTTACTTTGACACGTACCACCGACCTGAGCATTGTTGCAGACCATGTGTACCCTTTCATGGCAACAGTATTCGCTGATGGCATTGGCCTCTTTCAGCAGGATAATGCGCCCTGCCACAAAGCAAAAATGGTTCAGGAATGGTTTGAGGAACACAACAACGAGTTCAAGGTGTTGACTTGGCCTCCAAATTCCCTAGATCTCAATCCAATCGAGCATCTGTGGGATGTGCTGGACAAACAAGTCTGATCCATGGAGGCCCCACCTCGCAACTTACAGGACTTAAAGGATCTGCTGCTAACGTCTTGGTGCCAGATTCCACAGCACACCTTCAGAGGTCTAGTGGAGTCCATGCCTCGATGGATCAGGGCTGTTTTGGTGGCAAAAGGGGGACATACACAATATTAAGCTAGTGGTCATAATGTTATGGCTGATCAGTGTATTCCCCATAAGGCATTTTATTTGACAACAGCCATGGTATATTGGCCATATATATATTCCCCTTGTGCATTATTGATATATAATATAAAAATACTAACTTGGCTTTCAGTCTGTAGACATTACCCCTTAATTAATTATGGAGTCTGGGAATTTTGCAAATAGTCATGTTTTGAACCTCCCATTTTGGGCTGGATTTTTTGGTTAACATGCGCATACTGTAATCTGTAAGTAGAATCGCTGTTATAAATCAGTAGGCCATTCATTCGAAAGAGAGTGGTTTTGATTACATTGGGAACATATCGGCATGTACTGTATGTGGCTTATGCCATTTTTGGGGACCCGTTTCAACTTGACAGTGCCACCAACTAACAGTGGCCAATTATCATGGGGTATATCTTTAAGACAAAACATTGAGTTTCAACTATAAGATTGAAAGCAGACATAACGGCAAGAATACTGTACCTTATTTCCTATTCCCAGATTCTTATCTTTGAGAACTGTATATTCATTATAGTCAATCTTGTCGGTGGAAATATCTAAGAAGTTATAGAAGAAGAGATATCAAGGATGTGAGTAAGAAGAACCAAAATCTGATGCCACACCAACACTTTGAACTAGCATATCTGGTCAGCTGTCTTACTGAAAGTATCATAATCGAAGATGGTTGAATAGTCATAGTCTGGTGTCGGAGAAACGTCTTCATAGTCATCCTTGGGGA
Source organism: Esox masquinongy (assembly GCA_016801175.1). Taxonomy (NCBI): domain Eukaryota; kingdom Metazoa; phylum Chordata; class Actinopteri; order Esociformes; family Esocidae; genus Esox; species Esox masquinongy. The sequence continues at coordinate 1,206 of JACXGI010002784.1, read as the reverse complement.
CCTTTTCGCTGGCTGTGGATAAAAAAGGCAAGAGAGTAGCACGCTGCCATCAAACACCTGGTCAGCTCTGAAACAAAGCATTTCTATGCATCACGCCTCACATCCCATCGTGCCTTCACCGAACTACCATCCATGTCATTGTGCTCGTCAGCGTCTCCTGTTGCAAACATATCAGATAAACCTAACACGTGGATTGTGCTCTGTGTGAATGAACACAAACAAAAGCCCTTGTCCCCTCTGAAGGTGGGTTTGGGAGGCCCGCCTTGCTTGCTTGCCTTAGGGGACCAATAAACACTCAGACGCTTGCGTGTTGTGGTCCGGCCCAGGAGCACATAGAGACCTCTACCGTGAGTTATGTGACGGACACGTTGCAGAAGAGAATAATGAGTTGTGTCTCCCAGGAGGATACATTCAGGAGCTGGCAGCAGGACAATACAGAAATGATCTGGACCTCCATCCATCAGACGACAGTAGAGGGGGTACTCTGTGGGGCAGAGTACTGTGAAACAATGAGTATCAGTTTTACTTGCTGGATTCTTATTAGCCTGTCAAGTGGTCCAGTGTCTTGTGAAATCTTTGGTTAAGCAATGTTTGCAAAGTGGTGTGAATTTTAACCTTAGGACCTGTTGTATATACTGTAGGGTCACATCTTAAGGGTCACATCTTAAGGGAGCAGGACTACGGGACTGTATAGATCAAATCATTTCACAATACTTGCAGAGGAATGTAGGAAGAGTTGCTTCACAAACAAGCACAAGAACTGAGAATGGACTGAACTGTTTGGCTTTACCGCTGAACGTCAAACAGTTTTTGGCTGAAAGTTGTGATATGAAGTAATTACAAAACTATTTTCAAGGTGTGGGGGAATTCCTGATCTTTGTAACACATTAATGTCTCAATCACAATGTTAGGAAGGATATTGTGTGAAATATAATTAATATAAACTGAAATTACTGTAAATGTGAGTAACTAAAAATAACAGAACCAGGTCTTTCCTGGAAATCCTTTCCTGTCACGGGCACGGGTGAGGATCCAATCGCGGACTGGGAGCGAGTGGGAAAAGGGCAGGTAGAGTGGACGGGGACGGGAGGTAAGGCGTTTAACGTAACGGCGGCGAAGGGGCAGACGAGCGATAGGCAGAGTGGTCAGGGACGGGCAGAGAGTCGGTACACGGGCTGGCGGCAACAGTACAGTCAGGGAGCAGGC
>JACXGI010002783.1:21190-69768 GCA_016801175.1 Esox masquinongy | reverse complement strand
AGCTGGAATACACTCACTATGGGTACTAGAGCTGGAATACACTCACTATGGGCCCTAAAGCTAGAATACACTCACTATGGGTCCTACAGCTAGACTACACTCAGTATGGGTACTACAGCTGGAATACACTCACTACAGACCCTAAAGTGGGAATATACCCACTATGGGTACTACAGCTGGAATTCACTCACTACGGGCCCTAGAGCTGGAATACACTCACTATGGGCCCTAGAGCTAGAATATACTCACCATGGGCCGTACAGCTGAAATACACTCACAGAGATAAACACTCACTGTACACTCACTCAAAGCCCTTCTCAAACACACATAAATGCTACAAACACTCAAAGACACACACATTCCCACACCCACGAGGTGCAAGGCAGCCACATGGGAAAGTATGGGAATGCAAAACAAACCATGCCCGAGTAGAGTGCCCAGAGCCATGCCAGGAGGGGTGTGTGGATATGTGTGTGTGTGTGTGTGTGTGTGTGTGTGTACTTGTATTCATGGATGAAAAATCCATTAATCCGTCATGTCTTCCTCATTACTGATCACTGATTAAATAGTTAACACTCTTTAAAACAGTGGCTTATCCAATACAATCCCATCTTTCTTTAAGTTATGAAATGAAATGTATGTAAAGAATACAGACAATGCTGGGTTAGGCTGCAGAATGGAGAGATCTCTGACAAATGCCTCTATTCTCAGACTAGTAGCATGAATGAAAGGCTCAAATGCTTAGCCTGAAACCCCACTAATGTAATACCTGATGATGATTCAGTGAAGAAATAAGACTGCTGGGTTAGTGGCAGCTTTCCTCAGAAAGTGAGCCATGAGGAGACCACCAGTATGGCCATGAAAAGACACCAGCGTTGAACTAGAATTAAACCCTGAATGTTATGTGGCTCCTAAGACTGAAAATCCCTGATTTGTATAAATGTTATGACAATGGTTGCAGAAGATCCTTCTGGTCATGTGAGATAATTTTTGCCGATCAGCCTAGGTCTATATCTTGTAATTCATCCCTCTCTCTCTCTCTTGTTATACTTCACCTCCTTCATGTGCCTGTCATATTCTCTCTTTCCTCTCCTCACCTCGCCCACACTCCGTCCCGGTCCACTGCCTCCATTCATCTGCCTGTGTGATGTTCTGCACTCTCTTCTCTCTTGGTATGTCTCTCTTTCCCAAATCCTGCTCATACCTCCAATCTATCCCACTCTTCTAATCCATACACAGTAGCCTATAAACCCATCTCAGGATGTAACAACCTAACCATCACTGTGCTCCATATAGGCCAACTAACCCTGCTCATTTCATAGGCCTACTCACAAGATCCCTCTTTCATATGTCTCCCTCTGCTCCCTGCTCTCCTCTGAATGGTGTTTTCTCTTGCTGTGGGGATTTGTGTCTCCCCACTGAACATTCTCACCATGGTATTGTGCTACACGATGTGTATGGGTGTGCAGACTACCGTTTAGTTCACTAACGCAGCTGAGCACTAATAGCCCAGCTGCGTTCCAACACACAAGTACATGCGCACGTATGTGCACGCGCTGCACAAATGCACCGAGACACACGCACCCCACGCACACACGGAAAACCAGGGCTTGCCCGCCCGAGTCAATCAGCCCGGCGACACCTTTTTAATCCACAAAAACCAGCGACAACCTCAGGCATAGCTGCGTGTGATTTCGCGCAAAGTGCACACAGTTGTTGTGACCACGATAAACAAGACAATCTGTACAGATATCTCGTATTAAGACCCGCCGAACCTCCATCACCTCGTCTGATGCCGCCCACGCTTCAAAGCCGCTCTTTATATTTACATTCAGTATTCCATAATACAATAATGGAATAACTGCCTTATACGGCCTTAATGAAGCCAACAGCCTACAATATGCTGATACGCAACTAAGCATTCCGAAACTCCATTTTGTCTCTAATTTGGCAGTCAGTAAGACAGAAGGAGAATCCGGAGAGGCCAATAAAATACTATAGTGTTGCGAGGGAAGTGTGACATTAAGCGCACGATTCGTGCAAATGCACCTAATTTCTTAAGACATGATTTAACATCCAGGTTATGAGAGTAGCCCACTGACAAACGTTAATTTAAAACGACATGCACCATATTACCTTCCAAATATATAAAAATAATAACACATCCATAGCTGGAGGACAATGTTTTAAAGCATATCGAACCGAAACGAGTCCCCTACATCACAAGTTGCATCCTAACGATGTTAAAACGAATTAATTGTGCGACAATTATCCCTGTCTTAAAATAAATATCGACATATGTAGGCCATGCTATAGCTCTTACATCAGATAATATAATCACTACGAACCCTCCGATTACCTATGGCATTGTGAGGACTTCACCAAATACTGTTCAGGGTCGCTCAAATGGCAAGTCCCAAAACATCCCGTATTCTTCTTTTACCTACATCTTTACCTACACGTATACACTAATTAACTCGTGACACCTACCCATTTCATCAAACGCTGACAGTGTGCATAGCCTACAGCCCCTTGATCCCAAAATGAAGCAACACAATTAAATTTACCTTTGAGTCTTCCTTTCGCTGTCATCGTCAAACTGCCAGAAATGTTTCATTGGAGATGCTAATCTCTCTCTCTCTCCCTCTCTCTCTCCCCGGGAATTCGGATTCTGAACAGTTCATGTACCCACCACCAGGCGTGCGGCGCGTAAAGCGAGTTCATGCAGCATCGCCACTGCTCGCGGAGAGACATCCCCCATAATAAAAATAAAAGGCCATTTCCTTAGGGCACAGGTCACACTATCCTCGCTGCATTTAGAGACAAAACATCTGAAGACTCAAAAAAGCAGCAGAGTCAAGCGTCAAAAACTGGCATCAATAACTCGATATGTTGTGTATTAGTGACTCACCCTCACCATCCAACAGCCTATTGTTTTTTTTTATTGGGGAAAATAAAGATGGGATAAAATGGGATGCACATACACATGCAATAACATATCGATATTATAGCAGCCATGTTTGCAGCAAATGTAAAGCCAACAAAATAACGCATTAGCATTATATAAGTGTGCGTACTTTTAACCGGCCGATCGTCGGGGTTCATGCTCGCACTGCCGTCGGACATCCTCAGGGGCTTCTGTCAGGGGCCAACCAAATGCTTCTGGTCCTCGGGCAGACGTTGAGAATTTTCGCGGTTGCGAGGTGCGTTTGCTGCAGTAGCATCCCTCGGGGTCTCTGTAATCTTTCAAACGAGGCTTCTGGGGAGGTCTGCCGCGATTCTCTGGGGGAAGAAAGAGCGTATACCTTCTTTCTGGGGCATGCCCGAGCACCGTGTGGGACTGGGGGAAGGTGTGTAGAGGCCTGGAGAGGTCTTGGCAGCCTCTTTTCGCAGGACTCCCTCTTTGCGCTCTTGGTGCGGCGACACCCCGGAATGGCGAAAAGAGGAACTCCCACGCACACTGCTTCTTACAGGGACTGCCTCATACCGCCATCCGGTGGATGTTCTAATGCTGGGCTTTCCCCCTTTCTCCTACCAACTAACCCGGTGTTATTCAGTTATTGCTCGTCCATTTTTGTGTGTGTGTGTGTGTGTGTGTGTGTGTGTGTGTGTGTGTGTTACAAATAAGGGACATTCTATTTCTGGTCAAACAGATGAAAAAGTGCGCTTAGACAACATCTACCAGACAGAAAGCATAGAAGGTATTAGAAATACAACAGCACAGTACACACTATCAAGTTAAAACCCATACCAATTATTAGCAAGCTTTAAATTTACTTTTGGAAAAAAGAATTGCCTTGTCAGTTTAACTGCATTGTCTGAAACATTGCATTTCTGATCCTAAAAAACAGCAAATCTGTCATTTATATTTTTTCATTAATTATCAAGTGATTAAAATGATTAAATCTTACCAAATTGGTAACTGAATTACAGAAAAATCCTATTGGCTACAATGGAATACAACAGAAGTTAGGAACTGTATTAAGGTAAACTGCTACTTTAATAACTAACCCTGACATTTTGAGTTATATTTTTTTATTAAGATAATTTTTTACTAAAATATTTACTCTTACTATATTACCTGCTCTGTTTCTATTTATTTTTAGAGAACATTACACTACACACTATTAAGATAATTTTTTACTAAAATGTTTACTCTTGTTATATTACCTGCTCTGCTTCTCTTTATTTTTATAGAATACTACACCAATAATTGTGCTATATTCTATTTTACTGAAGTACATTCTAGTCTATACTCTTCTGTGGTGTATGGTAGACTACCGTACTATGTTGTGCAGCACTGAGATGTCTTAACTGGTTAAACATGAGAATGACAGTTATATAACTAACTGCATTTAAATGTAATACAAATCCGTGATTTATTATGTAATTACCATAATTACGTTACCAGGAGTCTATCCATTTTACTTACTGTAGTTCCAAAAACAAAACAAAAAAACAAAAACAAAATGGGCCGGACCATCTTTAATTGGGATGGGCAGGTCAAACTGATATTATACATAATATAATTTAGTTTAGTGTTTTCAATATTTTAAAATTACTTGTGCAATTTTTCTGTTGTTATAATAATCTGTTTTAAGCATTTGACTAACCAGTGGGAAACAACCAGCCCTCCAATAAGATTTACTGGTACGGTTATCTGATTGGCTGAGCTAAAGTTGTTAAAATTTCAAATCGAAATGTGCATCCAAGGGAGAGGGACTTGATCAGACATTTATTTAGGCTACTTCTCATTCATGGTCAGAAAAGGTAATGGATCACATAAAACGTTTCAGATGGTATGGAAAAAGTTTGAGGGGTCAGTCGTATAGTTGAAAATAGGCATTGCTAGCTCTATTCACACTGTTCATGCAGCTTACTAGCTATGCTGCCAGTTATCCCCAATGCTTTTTGCCAGTAAGTTGTATTAAACAGTAGTAGGCTTTGACTAATTAGAGGAGATTTGGGAAAGCATACTCTAGGCCACATGCAATAATGTTATATGCAGTGCTTGACTTGGGCCAGAACAGTGTTCCAGTACTTCTAATTTTAGGCAAACAGTGTTCCGGTTCTTTTTTTTTTAGGCAAAAGAGCCGTCTGGGACAGACTACTTTAATGGAACAAGCCTTATTAACAGATACATTTTGATGTACATAGTCTAATGTGCGATTTGTCAGTTCCTGCAATTAATTTAACCATAGTAAAATGCTGGTTATATGTACCTACAGTGCTTAGTATTAAAAGAGATGTAATTATGTATTTTAATACATACATTCCAAATAATACTAATGGTAGAGTTCAGTACTATTTGTGTATATTAGTTTTCTTATCAATTAATAATTTGTTTTGTTTCTAAATTTCTATCATTCTATTCAGAAGTGGCCTGGGCTTAACTGGGGTGAAGAAAAAAATACCCCCAAAAAACAACCCACATAGACAAGAATGCATGTCATGGGAATGATTTGTGAATAAAATTTTACTCAAAAACTTTGGAATAAACCCAACCATACATTTTTGCTTACAATGCAGCAGTTTATGACAGAAAAATTACCAGGGCTGTGAAAAACAACCTTAAAATGAGTGTACATGAAATCACCAACAAACTCAAGAATGTTGAGGAAAAAGTGTCATAATCTACTCTTCACAGAAGACCTCGACTACAGAATTACAAAGGCTACACAGTAAGATGCAAACCTCCGATCAGCACCAAAAACAGAAAGGCCAGAGAAGAATTTGCTATAAAGCAGAGATCAGCATGTACAGTTTTGGAAGAGTTTTATGGACAGATGAAAATAAGGTGACCTTTTATTAAATTGAGGGTAAAGCAAAAGTTTGGAGAAAAAAAGGAACTGCAGATGATCCAAAGCATACCACTTCATCTGTGAAGCATGGAGGTAGTGTCATGGCATGGGCATGCATGGCTGCCTCTGAACCTGGCTCACTCATCTATGTGGACTACTCTGATGGTCCAACCTTTTGGACTACTCTGATGAAATTAACTCAGATGCTATAACCCGGTTCTTGGATTTCTATAAAATATTTTATACAATTGAACACACATTCCTTTTTTACACACTCAAGGCATTGAGTTTTGGAAACAGCTTTATTAATGTTTTACAAATACTTTATAAAAATATCAACAGCTCAGTTATTCGGAAACTGAACAAATCGAAAATATTCACCATCCAAAGTGGAGTCAAACAAGGTTGTCCTATCAGTCCCTTTTTATTTATTATAGTTATGGAGTTACTTTCCCTTGATATTTTAAATAACAGAAACATAAAACTAATATTAATTTTTGGGAGAGAAATTGATCAACTAGAGTTTTTATCAAGTAGCAGACGTATTACTATGTTCTTGAATAATAGAGATCAAGCTGTCACTTCCCTAGAAATCATAAATATTTTTCTCTTGCCTCCGGCCTACAGGTCAACATAACAAAATCGGAAATTGTATGTCTGAAATCATATGAAACTCCTGAACCAGAGATTGAGAATATTCCAGAAAAATAATCTGTTAATTTATCTAGAGATCTACTTACCAAGAAATCAAATTTTTAGACAACATATGAACTTCTTCCCCAAATTGGAAAAATCTAAAGATGTGGTCACACTGCACCTTAGATTACGGCTAAGAGCTTCCTAAGCCACAGGCTAAGCAAGTGTTCACACTTGCATATTTTGAAGTGGGCTAGCACCACCCTAACCTAGGGCTAGCTGGCCCTGCTCTGGAGCAGGGTTAGCACTGACTTTTCAGGGCTAGCCCCAGAAACGGTAACAAAATAACCAATGTGAAACAGGGTCAGGAACAAAACCATAGAATGTTTATTGTCCAATCACAAAACCTGCCCTTTCACTTAATTTACATACACTCTTGATGCGCGCCATTACAAATAACTCCATATTTCTGTTTTGGGCCTTTCACTCTGCAAACTTTTGCTGTTTCATTACACCTGCTAAATCTTAGCGAAGTAGTTATTGCAGCATGCTTTGGATGAAAATCTAGCAAATATGTCGAAAGAACAAAGGTTGACTAACGTTTTTTTGTCTTTGCGTAGTTTTAACAAAGTTGTCAAAGCAAATACTGACAGGGTGGGCATCTTGATCAACCGATGTCATGAAGTCGTTAACTGAATCATGGTAGCATAACATTGAACTTGTGTCAGTGATGTGGCTACAATAACATTATTTGCATGCCAGAGAACATAACATTTGTAGCTTATTATAGAATCTTAAATGATATTGTGTCGTATTTGTCAGTTAGCCCAGGGCTTAGGAATAAGTGTGAATCCTAAGCCTAGGGTTAAACCTTAGCCCAGGGTTAACAAACTCTTGTGTGAACACAGGCTAAGCTAACACAGGGCCAATCTTAACTTGGGGCTAAGACAGCCCAGGGTTTAGAACAATGCAGTGTGAAAAGGCCTTAAATGTATTTTTATCAATTGGCTTCTAAGAGATCTGTCAATTGTTGGTAGAGTTCTCTAATCTAAAGCAGAGGATTTATCCCGACAGGTCTATCCCTATGTTGTTATCGGTCAAGGTTTCAAATTAATTATTTCTTGATTTAATCTGGAGAAACAAACCTGATGTCACGCATTGCTTTTATTGTAATGTTGAGTGATTCAATAATAAAAAATAAATATAAAAATAAATTAAATAAATTAAAAATTAATTAAAACAATTAAGCCTGCTTAATGTGAAAACAGCTCATACTATACCTGGGTTTGATGCTAACGCACTATGAAAATTAAATTAAGATGGAGCTTCAAGATCAATACAAGACCATCTCTTTAAAAAGCTTGACTTTATAGCGCAGTCAGGAGTTATGTTAAAAATATACCCTTTTAGTATACTTCAGTACTGTTTTGTGTAATAAAGCATTAAAATAAGTACCTGCATTTTCCTATGCATGTTTTAAGTGCTAAACAAAAAAATAAGAGTAAATGATAAATTCTGATTTCAAGTAGACTAAATAAAACAATAATTTAGAGTAAAGCAAACATGTATGGTTCTGTCTTGGTTACTGTCTACCTGCATTTCTAACAGGGATAATGAAACCTTCCTCATCTTCATGAGACTGTAAACATAGTAGATCTTAGCTTTCTTTGATCTAGCTAAAAAAAAAAAGCCAAACTTTTTTAAACAAGTCTACTTGTTTAAATAAACGAGGTACCTGATCAGTGCATGAGCACTGTTGTTGCCTGCTCTTTGTTTCAGAATGGGCGTTTCGTAAAAGCACTTTGTGACAACTGCTGATGCAAAAAGGGCTTTATAAATAAATCTGATTGATTGAGCATACCCAAAAACGTTAGCTGAGAATAGTCAGGTATTCAATACAAATAAACAAAAATAGACTACCATATGATCATAACATAGCCTATTCCTGCTGGTTAGCTTCCCGGGAGGAATGTTTATTTCTGAACTATTGATTAAGCCTCGTCCGTTCCCTCCTCTCGTACTTATTATACTTGGCCAGAGTTCGCTCCTTTTTATTTCCTTCGAACAGATATCTTCAGAAAAATGCAGTCCATGGCGCTGCATTTGGAGCAATACATTAGTAACTGTAGCTTGAAAGCTTTCCATATCGCATTCCTGTAGAATCTGTTGGTGAATAGAATTACGAAGCCCGCTGTTTTTTTTAGTAATGTTATTGTTTCCTCTTACCGATGCGGTGTAGGATGTCAATGTAGTCAGGTACTTTAGTCTTTTCTGAAAACAAAACATTTAGGCACATGTGCATAGCCGAGCACCGCACATCTTGTTCTTTACTTCGGGGACTCGTTCTATATTTTTGTATAGTTCTCCTGATTATTGACACGTTTTTGTCCGCCGTTATTAATTTAAATTTGAGCAACTCTCAGTTGTACTCACACATTTCTAATCATTCTATTACCGGAGTTGACCCGGCCTCACATATCCTTAATTGTGTCAGATCTGGAGTTAATGAGTAAGGAGCCACGGTGTTGAGTCTGTCGTAGTTTTTGCGGCTGGAGGTTTGCTCGGTGTAAACAGGTATAGTATAGAGGACAAAATACAGAACAAGCGTAGTAATGTTAATGATAGATAATAACGTTTTAGAACGTTCTTGCCTTGATTAGCAATCTCTGAGCTAACTTGTTCTTTTCTACTGCCGCAATGTGTTGGCTCGGACATCCAGGAAACGTTTAACCCTTTATCATTCCAGTCAGATGAAAGTTCATAAAAATGTTCGCAAGAACTGCGTAAGGAGGCGACTGGAAAAAATATGTTTTCCGCAAACTTTTCAGTTTTGGTGCGCAGCTTAGTAAGACGCGTCTGTGCAAGCCACCATCTTGGCAAGCCCCCTTTTTGACATACAGCTTTCTCTGTCGTCTCCAGTGACGCTTCCTTCCTACTTCTACGTTCTCGCGATAAAAACGTACAAATAGTCCTTAAATCCCTCCGCAATTAATAAACTTCTCTCCGGGATATTTAAATTTCCCGTGGACATTTTAAGTTAAAAACATAATCAGACATTGCCTTTTCAAACGACTTGTTTGTTGTTGCGTCCAAGCCATTTATATTGTAACTAATTTACCGAAAGGTGCTCTAGTAAATACTATCGTCAGCTCTCAACGTAGTACAATTACATGCATGAAAGCATTTTTACCTATAATCATTCATGAATCTTTTTATATCCTGTCGCCTGTAGAGATACGAAATGACAACAATTGCACCGCTGTATTGTAAGCGCGTAATCCATGGCGCTGAAAAGCAGTGATGGATGTTAGAAAGATGCGCAAGTTGGCGGAAGGGTTTCTACAAGCGGCGCTGAGTGAGTGGTTTGGTAGCCGCTGCAGCAGGAGGAAGGACCACAGTTCTACCTCTAGATCTTTCAGTTTCGCTATAAAATTATTTCATTGTGTAAATTTTGATTACCATCGGCGGTTTTATTGTTAGGCCAAGGTGTTATTTGTGATATAGTTCGAAATATTACCTCCTGGATAGAGACAGTAACCGCCATTTTAATCGAGTATAACACGTTTTCGGTGACAGCAGCCCTAGCACAACAATGGCTCTAAAAAGAATTCACAAGGTAAGAAGGAAGTAAACGACAAGGCCCGGTGTTTCGCAGTTAAAATACGTTTATGAATTATGTATTTCAGTGGTTTCTTTAATGTGTCATGAATGATATCAGTATTTAATTTGGTTTTAAACGCGTGTTAGTTGTACGGCAAATGGGCCCAACGACGGCTGTGAAGCAATGCGCCTAGTTCGGTGCTAATATTTTGGGCCCTGCGGCTCCAACATTTGCTTGATAGCTAATCTATCAGTTTGCCCTCATGTTACTTAATTAGTTAACATTATATAGTAAGCTTTGGTTAAACGTTTATTTAAATCTATTTTCATATTCCTAATGTTATGACCCAGTACAATGTTACTTGCTCAAGTAGTTTGACTGGTAACGTTAGTAGGCTAACGTCACCTGTACAGTAACAGTACTGTAATGTATTGACTGTTTTTAACAAGCTAGCAAACACTTAACAGCTTAGCGAACTGATAAATATTAGAAACGTATGGCTAGAATAAATCAGTCTGTGAACGTTTTTTACCAGCCATATTTATATATAGTTAGTTGACCAGGCTAGGCAGTTAAATACATGTCGTTTCTTCATATCTAACAAATCAACGTATCTAGCTAACGCTGCCGTTTTCACATTTGTAGTTAGCTTGTTACGGCATATTTTGCATTAGCTAGCTAGCTAAAACATGTTAGTCAACCTTCCATTCCACTGTAACATGACATATTTGGCTACTGTACAGTACGTCGTTAGTGTAAAACGGGGTCATGACTGAGACACCTAACCAGCGTTTCACACATCACAGCTAGTTTCTATTGGGTATCTAGCTAGCTATGTCTTGTATTTTAGCTCTGCTAGTTAGCTACATGACGCAGCTAGGTTAACTTGCCTGGCACCAAGATAAGTACAGTATTGGTTAGCTAACTATATGTTGTTGTTTCAGCTAACGTTAGGTCACCAGGCAGAGGAGTCTGTTTTTAAACCACGGTATGATATTATCACGATGATTAAGTGTCGATGTATTTTGATTCTCGCAATTCCAAAGTTATACTTATTGTGATTAAATACTCCTGCGTTTTTAATTGCAATTTAACGTTCCAACATTGCTCTCCATATCATGCCTATTGAAGTGAAGGACGAGAAAGCCATGAGAGCGAGTTAATTACTTTTGGTAGTGATTTTGACAAATAAAATGACTAGTACGTACACAGAAGCACAGTAGCTTCTATGATGTTGACGTAATGATTGTTTTCTCAGGTTGTCACTTTTAAAATGTTAACTACGTTACGACTGAATTTCATTCAGTTTGGTGAATCTGTTGTTAAATCTGGTGTCACATTACTAGTGAAGTCAGGATTTGTTGAGACTTGGTTGGTGAGTGTGGGTAAGCCGTCCAATCGAGTTGTACAATTGAATGTGTTTAATATGGATATAGTGGAGTAATTACTAATGTTAAGGGGAAACCGAATATAGTTTCTGCATATTTTATAAATGTGTATACTGTTGTTTCTGCTAACCACTTACTCTTGTCTTTTAGGAGTTAAATGACTTGGCACGGGACCCACCAGCCCAGTGTTCTGCAGGACCAGTAGGAGATGACAGTAAGGAGCTAGGCTTACTCATCAGAATCAGGCTATTCAGCAATGTTATAATATGTATAGTATGCTGTAATTTATGTATTCAGAGCCCTCCAATGGTCTTGTAACAAGAAAAGGAATAGGTTAGGTGTAGATTTTTTTCTCTGGTGTAATTTGTTCTCGCTTGTTTATTAATGATCTCTCAACCACCCAGAATTAATGTCTTGATTCCTCCAGACATTGTTCTAGGATCCACAGGATTAGAGTGAAACACCTTTAAATCAGTTTCACTTTTGATTGGGTCTTGTACCAGGAAGTCTGCAGTCTAACAATGATTTTATATTTCCAGTTGGGTTTGCATGATAAGATGTTCGTCTTAGCCTCTGACTCCCTTGCCATTTTGGATCTTAACCAATATCTTAACCATTTTGGACCTGTAACCAATAATGTTTTCTCAATTCATTGATCAGTTTGCACAACATTCCCTGTATTTTAGCGATTACTCTAAAAATATTTTAACAGGGATGTACTTAATTTGTTTAGATTGAAAACTTAGTTTGAAAACACAACCACTTCAATCCCCTGCATCAAGCAATGCACAAATATAACTGGACATACCATCACTATAAGTAAAAAAAAATACAATAATACTTTTTGGGACCTATCTTGAAAATACGACAATTACTGGACAACATTTTGCTTGTTGGTCATAATATAAGACTAAATTATTTCTAATGTTTCATTAAAGACTTAAAAAAGGCAGGTTGCTGAAAAATTTGCTAAACAGAATTAATGTAGCACAACAGTAGACACCTAAGAGAACACATTGGTGTCATAAGGACAGGTTCAAGAGGGTTCAGCACAGTACTTTAAAACAAGTGTGCCATTCTCTGCTTTTCAGTGAGTTTGTTTTAGTTTGTCTTCATGGCATGAGTTGTGTTTTGAAGGGAGACATTGTTCCATCTCTAATGCACGGTTGAGCTGCACATTAGTATAACGTTAGCACCACCAAATCTGTGGTGCACTTGTGTGCATGGAATGTGTTTATCAAACAGTCTGATACCTAAAAGCATACTGTTACTGATGGATCATGCAGTGGTTATCAAGAGTTCGCATATTCTGTATTTTTTCACAATAGAAACCTTTACGGAAATGCATCTCCAGTCAATCCATTAATTTTAAGTGATATCAGTGTACTATTTGTTGTTGTCAGTCTCTATATTTTCCAGGTTCATTAGGCACACCATGGAATTAAGGATGAAGTTCATAATGATCAATGTACACTACTGTTCAAAAGTTTGGGGTTGCTTAGAAATTTCCTTGTTTTCGAAAGAAAAGCAAAAAAATGTTGTCCATTAAAATAACATCAAATTGATCAGAAATACAGTGTAGACATTGTTAATGTTGTAAATGACTACTGCAGCTGGAAACGGCTGATTTTCTTTGGAATATCTACATAGGCGAACAGACACCCATTAACAGCAACCATCAGTCCTCAAGTTCCAATGGCATGTTGTTTGCTAATCCAAGTTAATCATTTTAAAAGGCTAATTGATCATTAGAAACCCTTTTGCAATTATGTTAGCACCCCTGAAAACTGTTGTGCTGATTAAAGGAGCAATAAAACTGGCCTACTTTAGACTTGTTCATTATCTTCAGTGTCAGCGGGTTTGATTACAGGCTCAAAATGTCCAGAAACAAAGAACGTTCTTCTGAAAGTTGTCAGTCTATTCTTCGTCTGAAAAGTGAAGGCTATTCCATGTGAGAAATTGTCAAGAAACTGAAGATTTCTTACAACAGTGTGTACTACTCCCGTCACAGAACAGCGCAAACTGACCTCTAACCAGAATAGAAAGAGCAGTAGGAGGCCCTGGTGCACAACTGAGCAAGAGGACAAATACCTTAGTGTCTTGTTTGAGAAACAGATGCCTCACAGGTCCTCAACTGGCAGCTTCATTAAATAGTACCTGCAAAACACCAGTCTTAGTGTCAAGAGGTGACTCCAGGATACTGGCCTTCTAGGCAGACTTCTTCCAGTGTCTTTGTTCTTTTGCCCATCTTAATCTTTTCTTGTTATTGACCGGTCTGAGATATGGCTTTTTATTTCCAACTCTGCCTAGAAGGCTAGCATCCCAGAGTCACCTCTTCACTGTTGACGTTGAGACTGGTGATTTGCGGTTACTATTTAATGAAGGTGCTAGTTGAGGACCTGTGAGGCATCTGTTTCTCAAACTAGACACTAAGGTATTTGTCCTCTTGCTCAGTTGCTCACTGTGGCCTCACACACTTCCTTCTATTCTAGTACTCTGGAGCCAGTTTGCCCGGTTCTGTGGAGGGAGTTGTAAACATCGTTGTACGAGATCTTTAATTTCTTGTCAATTTCTTGCATGAAATAGCCTTCATTTTCTCAGAACAAGAATAGACTAATAACTTTCAGAAGAAAGTTCTTTGTTTCTGACAATTTTGAGCCTGTAATCGGACCCACAAACGTTGATACTGAACTAGTCTGAAGAAGGCCAGTTTTATGGCTTCTTTAATCAGCACAACAGTTTTCAGCTGTGCTAACATAATCGCAGAAGGGTTTTTGTAATGATCAATTAGCCTTTTAAAATGGATTAGCTAACTTCATGTGCCACTGGAACTCAGAACTGATGGTTTCTGATAATGGGCCTCTGTATGCCTCTGTTGATATTCCTTTAAAAATCAGACATTTCCGGCTACAATAGTCATTTACAACATGGACAATGTCTACTCTGTATTTCTGATCAATTTGTTGTTATTTTAATGGAAAAAAATGTGCTTTTCTTTCGAAAAACAAGGACATTTCTAAGTGACCCCAAACTTTTGAACGGTAGTGTAACTGCTAAAACACTTGCATTGGATGATTATTCAAAATAGCAATCAGCATATTTATCAATTATCAAAATGTTCATTAGTTGCAGCCCAAGTTTTTTTTTCTGGAAAATGAGAGATTCTGTTCTGTCTGACGGCTTCAACATCAGTAGCTGTTTACCTCTCCAGGTCACCCTTCCCTCCTAAAGTACCCCCAACAGTGTGCATTTTCATTGTAGCCCCGGACAAAAAGCTGATCAAGCTCTTTGAGATACTATTTATTATGTCTGGCCAGTGCAACAACAATAATGTGTGCTCTATTGGGTACTTCAGGTGTGGCGTTGGGAAACACTGCTAAATAACAGAAATCTATTACCATTCAGCCACTCCTGTGATTTTAGGATGGATTATTTCAGCACTATAACATTTGGTTGAATTCGGATATCAATTTGCTTAAGCACTAAAATCATTCATGATGTTACGTAGATTGTTTTGTTTTTATTCTGTTGGAGTGGCATTAAATCTTGTGAAACAACTGCCCACCTTGGGATTTGCCTCAGCCTGAATTCATAGCATTTATCCTGAAGCACTCTCTATAGACAATCTCACTTTCTCTCCTTTTTTTCAGTGTTTCACTGGCAAGCCACAATAATGGGTCCTGTAAGTACTGTGACAGTGAGAAATATTGGCATGTATTATTTACTGTAGGTTCAGTGTTTCTCTATATGAAAATATATTCTTAAAGTAACTGCCCAGTATTCTGTTAACTCATCCCCACGTTATGTTGTTGGATTGTTTTTATATATATATTTTTAAATAAACAAAAACACTTAAACTCCAGCTCAAATTTTTTACGATTGACTGGTATATGGACAACATTCTGTTGTTGGGGTACAGTCAGACCATTTCAATTTAGAAACCTGCTTTTTAATATAATAAAAAATGGAAAATGAAACCAATTTTAATACTATTTTTATTATTCACATCTGGAAACACTGGGCAGTTACTTCAAATATACTAAATTAAGATACCATGTAATAGTGCTGACCCTTTTTCTCTCTGTCTGACAGAATGACAGTCCTTATCAGGGTGGGGTATTCTTCCTGACCATTCACTTTCCCACAGACTACCCCTTCAAACCGCCAAAGGTGAGGGAACAATACTGGTGTATTGCACGCTGACAGCCTCTTCCAACAACATTCTTATTGTTGCTTGCTCTTTGGGGTTTCGGGCTGGGTATGTGCAAAAGCACTTTGTGACAACTACTGATGTAAAAAGGGTTTTATGAAATACATGTAGGTTTCCATCCTTTCTATTTAAGTAATGTATGTCAGATAAGGACTGGGTCATATGCCCAAAATGTTTTTATTTTATTTTGGTGGTATGCCAATATTTCAGTTTTTTGTTAATAAGTTTATGACCCCCTGCGGTGAATGTCATTTTAATGGCTCTTCTCCAATTCTGATTGGCTGGCATTGGAGTGAACAGTATGAAACAATTTTATTTGTGTACTTTTTATAATTTCCACACAGTCTCATGATATGAGCGAAAAATAGGTTTTCTGAATTGGAGCCGATTCCGAAATTAGAATATGTGCGCCTTTTCTATGCAAAATTTTACTTTGCTCCTCTCAGTAGTTTGTAGTCAGACAAATTATGCACGCTCTCTGTGTGGCTGCTGTGTGTCCACTGGATAAATCTTATCCTACTACTGAAAACCCTCCCATTTGTTGGCTAATATATTTTCTTGTAGAGTTTTCAGTTGGTTTTTCTATACATTCATCTTAAGCTATATCAATAATTTTTGTCTATTTACTTTATAAACGTTGTCGATATACAGATGGGGTTGTATAGAAAAAATAGCGTTTGAGCATTTTTTTTTTGTGGAGTTGCAGATTTTACCGATTACTGACAATGATCTGGCAACCTTGCCTACAGGACCTCGCCGGTCCTGACATCGCGGAGATGTGTAAGGTCGGAAAAACGAGTGGATCCTAGTTTTCTTTTGCACCCAAACATTTCAAAATATTTCAGTAAAACCTAGCCCCTAAACTACATCCAATCCGCATAACATTTGATAACATTTCATTTTACTTCTAGCGGAATCAGATTTGTTTTTCAATTGAGTTCGAGAAAGATGACTGGTGAAAAGACAATTAGATTAGTGTATGTAGGCTACTGTCCCCAATGACATTATATATGCAATATACAGTGTAAAAAATAAACTATTAACATATTTATGTCACTAACAATATAAATAGCATATATGAACGTGAAGATGGTGGATCAGCGCTAGCAGCATAGCCAAGTACAACTGAAGGAAATCAAGAGAGGGGTATAAATACGTGTCGTCAAGGCAAGGATGGAGAAAAAACAATGCGACAAGACTAATATATATATATATATATATATATATATATATATATATATATATATATATATAATATACTGCTCTGATGTTTTTAATGCAGATCAGATTAACAAGAACATAGTATAACTAAAATAGACAATAATATTGACTGTGATTAATTATAACGCCTGATGAGGGATTGTGGATTTTCTTATTACATAGTTTTGATGCTAATGGACAAAATTTTGGGCAGATTTAACACTGAAATCGGTTTTTTTTTTTTTTTCAAGTGCGTTACCAGATATTATATAAAGTATATCTCATAGGTGTGTCCAGTGGAGCGCGGGGTAGCAGGGATTGGGGTAACACCTTTGCCTCATTTTGACACAGGAAAAACACTGCCTTTAATCATTGCCAAAATATTGTTTCTTTATTAAATGAGCCATGTAAATGCACATTTGTTTCCCTTTTGGCACTAAATGGTAGATAAAATATACTATAATCCTCTACAATGTTTGGGGTTAGGACAGTATTTATGAATAATAATAAATAGGTTGCTACACATGGAAAGTGGGGAAGTTTGTTTTGTATCTTTGTTTGAGAATTCAGTCCTTTGAACACTTGGAATGCTGGAAGATAATTATATGTTGAATTATATTAAGGAGAATATGTATTGGAACTTTGACGCATTATATGATCTGTGTATCTTGAATTGGAATTGTGAAATTATTTGTTCATCTGTTCTGTTAATCCGTTCTTAGTGTGCAGCACTTTACATTCATTGTTTAATATGGCAATGAATACATGAATAAACAAGCATGGGTTAACACTAGGGCTGTAACAGCTATTCGACAATCTTGATAGCGTTGATAATGAAAAATTGTTGGCAACAAAAATCAATATCAATTTGTTGGGTCTGCAACTTTTTGTTGTTGTTGAGGTAACAACATTGGAGGCTGTGGCTACACCTCTGATGAGATGTGTACTACTCAGTGCTGCACTTTATATTGAATACTTAAAAAAAAAAAAATGTGACAGTTTGAGGAACAATGTACAAAGCTAGTCAAGTGACACAGGAGTACAACAGTGATGCATGCATGTGTAAGAGAATACATTGGAGCCATGATATCAGAGGTTGAAGAGGACTCAGCATGTTACTTTAATCTAAAACAAGTGTCCTTTTTCTGCTTTTCAGAGACTGTTTTAGTTTGGTTTCATGATGTGAGTTGTTTTGATGCGAGACCTCGTCATCTTGAATGCATTTGCCTTCTGTAGTTAGCATTGTTTTTAAGCCTTCGTACTACACTTTAAATCATAGCTCATTGAGAATGCATCGGGTAAAATGCCTAATTGGACAACAACCCTCAAACGTTTCTTCATGTGTTCATTCAACACATGAGACATGTTTGCCCACTTGCCAATGGGTTATATGTAAAAAGTCTAGTCTGCCGGCAATGGCCAACATTGTGCTCTGTTTTAGACAAAGAGCCGTTGGGTAAATTGCAATAACACAGGTATAATCATATTTGATACCCCTCTGTTGCAACCAATAAGCTGATGTAATGCATTCATGATGTGTCTTCATTTGATCATACTTGCCAGAAAAATGCATAGCTAGGTAAAAGGAAAGACGGGGGGTTGGCCATTTTCAATGAAGTATGGAGTTGTAAGTACATCTTCTGTTGCAATTTTACTACTGGCCTTCTCCCGAAATCAACTTCAAGATTTTGCTACTTTGCAACGTTTTGTTATTCTATAACCTTGTGTGCAACTGTTTTAGCAGACTGATTTATAAACATCAATCCTCTCAGTAATGAGGCTTACAGTGTAGTTCCCTAGTTGAATCGTATCTGTCTAACATCTTGTCAGTAAAGAGATGGTGTTTGCATTTCTTATTGGGATAGTTTCCCTGACAAGCGCAACACACATCTACCACATTTTTTTAAGGGGGTAGTTTTTCCTCTCATTGAGGCCATTTGCTCACTAGCTGTTTGCTTCAAATTATGGTGCGCTTGCTTTTATAGCACCTGTCACTGCATGTTCATTTGTATGCATCTTTTGGAGGTCACCATGTTACTGGTGGTATTATTTAAATGTGTGATTAATGTGTTAGATTTTCTTTGCCAGCCAATTTAATTATTATTACAATCATAAATTATATTGCATTATTGTGTTGTAGCAAACGTGAGTCCTATGCATATGTGGTGGAATTTCTTCTGTAAGCAGATACTAAAATTCACTTTCAAAAATCTGTCACTAATTGGAAGAACCTAGCTGCTGTCAGTCATACCACAGGTGTAGGCCTACAGTATGCATGTGTTTTGACACCTTTTCCCCTTTTCAAGGCTATAACTCAGTTAACGTTAGTGATTCTTTTTCTCTGTACCTGGAATTCATGTTATTCTTTCTTCCTGTCTTCTCAACCATGTCTTATTTTTTTGTCTGTTTCTTTGTGTGTGTGCAGGTTGCGTTTACCACAAGAATCTACCACCCAAATATCAACAGCAACGGCAGCATCTGTCTCGACATCCTGCGATCACAGTGGTCTCCCGCCCTCACCATCTCCAAAGGTACAGAGTAAAATACTCTGTAGCAGATTATGTAGACGATGAACCTGTTAGAATATATTTAGTTTGGTGCCTTTTTAGTGTATTATAGTTTTATCTAGATCAAGGGTTTTGAAAGTCTGAGAAGGCAGGCCTCCCTACATAGAACGTCAAGACAACCACGACTGAAATCCAAATGTGCAAATGTTCTAATATTTTGGGATTTACTAAGGCCCCTAGCAGACCTTGGCCACATAATGCATTGAAGCATATTTCTTGTGAAAGTGATGTTCTAGCCTATTTCGCATCTCAAAAAAGAGCAGGGCAGAGGGTCAGTGAGGTAAACTAACACTTCTGACCAATCACAACCTCAAGTGAAACAAAAGAAAACTTGAAAATAAATCATGTGCGAACGATCAAAATCAGTCTTATTGATGCTCATCCCCCGCCCGCCCCATACGACTCATATTACGCAATCCATGCAGAAATCGCGTCCCTGACCCCACATTTAAATATAAATTAGGCTTTATACACGCAAATGACTGGAATGACATTGAGAATGGAAAAAAATTACATCAATAAAATGAACATCCTGCAAATCCCAGTGAAAATTCAGGCAGAAAGTTTAGGCAGATTGTACAATAGAACATGTAGTCCAAAAACTTTCTAGTAGTGCTGAATCATCCAAACAGCTTTTTAAAAATTTCAAAAGGCATTGCCTGCTGTTCATTGACAAAAACATTGAAAGCCATAACAATGATCATCTTTTTGATAATTTGGCTGCCTTGTCAGTTGCACGCTTCCCTACTGACCCAACTACTAAATGCGTGCATGATGATGATGATGATGATAAAATGAAATTTTCAGCATTACAAAATAAAAATAGGCTATTGATCCTTTGTTGCTAAATCATTGTGTGTAGTAGGACAGTGAACAGCAGAATAATCAACTAGCTTGTGGCAAAGATGGTTTAGCCACAATTGCACTTTGCCTCTTGCCAATTAGGCTACAGGCATTTTCTCAATTTAATTCTCCAGTCTTGCCCCACATGAGGAATTTTCATTTGAGGACTGAATTCTTATACAAGATGTATGATGTCTACAAATCTTTTATACATAGGTATTTTAGGCTACATTTATAACGGTCATTGTTGTCGCTGTGTAGCTAAATTAATAAATCCGCCATTTACACCTGCCTCATGTTGAATCTTTGACTCACCACTACCAAGGTCCCTATTTTAAAGCTACATAATCAATCTGTGGTCAAATGTTGCGGTCATTATCTCTGCGTTATCTAGCAGTCAACAACAGTTAGATTTTTTATAAAACTTTATGATGACTGCTTTCTAATTTCTTTAACTCCCCTGAAGTGCCTCTCACTTGAAAATCCCCTGATCTAGATGAACAACATTTTTAGCCAGATTTACATCTGAGATTATTTTTCATGATGTAAACAGGTGAACTTTTTATAATTGCTGAGGTTAGGTGGTATTTTCAGTGTTTCATGACAGGTACTCGCAGTGACTACTGAGGTCTAAAGACAATGTCTTGCTCAGTGTGTATTGGAGTTGAATGAGCAGTGACATGTGAAGTCTGGTTCTGCTCAATGTATAAACAGAATCAGAAAAATAAACCACTACGTTTGGATTTATTTTAAATATTCTTTTGGGGTGCCAATTCTTTTGAAACCCATGTTTTGCAGAACAAAGTAGTACTAAAAATGTTTTGTTTGAATACTAGTTTACATTTAAAGTGTACAGCTCCCCATTATTTGAACCCAAAATGACACATTGGTGGTGTTTATTTTTTGCATTTGTTTTTGCTCAATCCCATGAAGGGTGCCAATAATTCTTGAGTTGACTGTATATACGTTGACTGACTGAAAGGTCTTTAATGCTAATAGATTTAGAAACAGAATCCCACTTAATACTGTTCTGTGTATCTGTCAAGTTTAACATTGAACAATCACCTCTTCCCTTAGTTCTCCTGTCAATCTGCTCTCTGCTGTGTGATCCAAACCCAGATGACCCCTTAGTACCTGAGATTGCACGTATCTACAAGACGGACAGGGAAAAGTGAGTAAAAATATTTAACCACCAACTTCAGAGGAGCTTGTTGGATCCTTTAGATTATTCTCTAGATTTTGTCTAGCAAACACATTCAATTGTTCTCATAATCGGTTAGACTTGGGCGGTATACCATACGGATGGAATTTGAAACTTTTTTTTGTGTTTTATGTTATTAGCTACTCATGTAAATACTTGATTTGTCTGCCATTGAAATGCCTCTGTGATTTTTGAGCCACCTAGAAACAGTGTTTAACATTTTTTATTAAAATCAAAAATGAGTTAACTTAATACTGGAGAAAATAAACGTTCAGTGTTAAGAGTTTTAAAAAATATTTTGGAGAACTAACAGTCACTAAAATGATATCTGTAATGCTAAGCCATTGCCAATAATTGTAATGCTAAGCCATTGCCAATATTGAACAAAAGCACATTTCAGCCAAGGCATACTTCAAAGATGAAAGAAAAGTTTACTGTTAATTTTTATCTTCAGATGAAACCGCTAATGAATAGAAAAACCTGTGATGCCGATATAGACTAATTTTACCTAACTGGGTTGTAGTGTGGTCTGTATTAAAGAAACAATAGTTGTAGGTGTAAAACGTGCTTTCTGATATGCCTTTAACGCTCATCGTACAACAACGCACACACTAGGAAAACTGGCTTAAAAAAGGGGTATCCCAGCTTTTAATTTTGGCTCTCTCATATCCTAAATATTCACAAACTGCATAGTTTCAAGCCTGCAGTTGTCTGCAGTGGCATAGCACATTAGCTCCTCTATTTACCATTAATGCATGGGGAGAATTGGCAAAATGGTACACTGCCCTCTTGTCTGTTTTGGGAGTAGTGATGTAAATATAGACCGATGAGCATGTTCAGTTGACTTGAGTGTAGTAGCAATCCCAGAAATGGCTGGTGGGAAAATTGATACATTAAGTGGTTAAATTGAACTAGGTCTGTATAACTCCAGTTACCATATCAGGTAGGCAGTATATTCCAAAGATTTTGGTGCAGAAATAAAATGAATCAATATCTTCCTAATTTGTGAAATGACAACATTTGGGATCTAGCTAATGATTAGCCCATTAGGTTTTCAGATGGACAACCTTGTGTTTTTGCCTGTCTATTTAGGGCCATTATGCTGTCTCAGTTGGGCTACAGTTGATAATGTTGATTGCAACTAGCATGTGTGATGATTATTGGGACCAGATCTGTCAGTCACAGTTTTGTGGCACACGCCAGCAGTGCAGTATGAAATTCCACAACTGTTTACTATCTCAATATTATAACGATTAAAATAAATGCTTAGTAAAATATTTAAGGGTATATCAGATCATGGACTGGATGTCACAGTATTGGTACATCAAAGATCTGTTCCCAACTGATTTTCATTCTGTATCTGTCAAACCTTTTGACTTTGAATTAATCTAGTAAATGCTATGGTGTATATTAGCCCTTTTTCATCAAGGTTTTTACTTTTAATTGTTTGCAGACTAATTCAATCCTTTTTTTTTTAAATTGTCACTTCTAATGTTGAGGTAGGGCTCCTATGGTATTGCATAAAGGCAAAAGGTCATTGTTTTTAAACATGGCATGTGTCTCTGTATTGCTGAATAACTAATTTTTCCTCCAAATTTATTGTTACATTTAGTAGGCCTGTTTTTTGATTTACAATTCGGATAAATAGATCTTTCTTCACATTACTTGGTAAAAGGACTCTTGTGAGGTTGGTAGGCCCATAAATATATAAATTGCCATATATCCTGAGCATTTATTAGGGTAAATTTCCCATACATGGTCAGGTTTTCCTTCTCCATAGTTCCTAAACCATATATTTTGCTGAGTTTTCTCAAAGTTAACAGTTATAAGGTCATTCAACTTTTCCAGGGATGTGTATATCAAGCACGTCCACTTTGCTGTCTGCCCATTTGATTGAGATTTGCCAGGAAAGGCTTACAGGTCATAGTCTGTGTAAAGTTTGTGTACACTCATGCGCATTTATTAAGCATTTGCAATCTGTTTTTTTCCATGTACTTGTTAGCACTGAACCTTCATATTACAGAAGTTCAGTGAGGGGTTGACAATAGTGTCTTGTCTTCATTGCCAGTGTTATTGAATATCCCAGGATGTTACATGGTCTGTATATGAAGATATGATCATCTGGATACCGCCCAAGCCTATCATTGACAATGTTGATCTGTAACACTTATGGGTTTCTAATACAGAAATTCACTGTCTTTATTTTCCCCCTTCAGGTACAACAGAATAGCTCGGGAATGGACACAAAAGTATGCAATGTAGTGTTGGAGTAGAATCATGGCAAATCACCTCTACAGCTAAAGTTAGGGGAGCTTTGAAAGTAAGGAGAAAAAAAAAGTTCAAACGGATCTTGTTGGTTTCCATTGGAGTGCTTTCTTTGAGCCATGCCTCCTCTTTACCAGAGCACCTGTAAACTCCCTCTTTCTTGCCCCTCCTCCCCCAAGGACCAATCCAACCCCTTTCCACTCTCCCTTCCCACTAAAAACCTGGCAGCCACGGTGTACATATTCTCACCCCCTCCTATCTACCCTCAGCCCGTGCTCCCCTACTTAATTCTGAATTGTATTCCTGATGCAGGCTGAGTTATTCCTCTCCCCCCTGACGTTCCCATAGGGCCCTGCCTGCACCCTCACTCCAAATGTTATTGACTCTAAAAGCATTCCATATCATCTGTATGATTAGGGGACTGTTCTTTTTTTCGTGGGGGGGGGGCTGAAATTGAGGGTTTGTTTTTCCACTCTGTACCTTTTTTGTTTGGTGTCCTGATATCCCTGCTATATAGACATGATTTCAGGAAAGCTTTTCACATGTTGAGTCGAGAGCACTCATGTATTTTGTATAAAATCTAGAAATAAATACTTTTAAAATCATAGCAGGCTATAAAATGAAAAACTGTATATGGCCTTTTGGTCTGTTTCTCTTGGATTATATGAAAGGACTTGAATTTATCCGCTCTCCCCACTATGTCCGTAACCAAGATTTTTCTCTTGCATACATACATAGATGCACACAGTCTCAAACATGCAGGCACTCAACCACATACTCACAAAGACTGTGCCATGCAGACAACCTCTAACCCATTTTGCCATGACCCCCAACTTTGATACATTCATGAACTGGAGGTTGTGGACTAGGTATTTAAGCAAGTTTTCTTAGTTTAACCTTTTTTGTTATTTCCCTATAACTCTTAGGTTGCATTTTTTGCTATATTGTTGAAATTAGAGGCTAACATCTTCAGGCTGTGGGACTGGCTTGGGCTCTGGGTGCGAGGACACAATGCTCCTCACACAAACTGTATATTGAATTACCTGACAGGCTCGTTGAGCTTTGTGTGTTGATTAAACTGTGTAATAAAAATCATGACTGAAGTGTCGACTGAGTTTCAAACTTCACTGGCTGGAGAGAGAGAGAGTTGAAAGACTAAGTCGATGTTGATGTCCTTCTATCAAGCCCTGCATTGTTTTTAGGAAGAGTTTTCAAAGCAGTTTAAGGGATAATTTGTGTTTTTGGCAATTAGGCCCTTCATTTACAGAGTCGAATGAACTTGTGAACAGTATTTTTTGTTTCTGTGCAGTTTGAAGGAAGTTGCCATCAAGTGTTGGTGTTAGTAGTTACTAGATAACTAGTGTTATCTTCTGAGACTGGACGTTTATGGCAACAGCTATGCTAGCTGTATCTGTGCACTCATTTTGTGGTAAGCTTGTTCTAACTGCTTTGAGACTTTAATGTATCCAAAAGTTAATCTGACTCTAGGGAAGTAGGTTTTGTTGCCAAAATCACAATGTCCATTTAATCCAAACGTCCTCATGTCTCTCCCTTAGTTATTTTTTTTGCTTTGTCAGTTATTTCTGAAGAATTTAATGTTTGTTGAATCATGTATGTCTGTCTCATTAATGCAACTTTTTGGAACTAGGAAATTGACATTTCTGATTTGCAAATGTTCTTAGTTCCGAGTAGCACTTGAACATGGCATAAGGTTAAAATATTGTAATATACTTAAATACTGTTAAAAACATTTAAAACGTAGTCTGATCTTTGCATTACATTTGACAAATATGTGGAAACTTTCCTCAAACTGGCAAGCTAGCTAACAATGGAAATAGTGTTATTTTGCTAAATATTTTAGCAAACCATGATGTTCTAAATGAATGACCTTTTATTCCATAATTCATCCCTACACTCTTCAAATTCTATGTAGGCTACCCAGTTACCTTGATTGTAACCATTTTATTGTATTGCACTGGTTGGGCAGTTATATTGGTCATCACACGGGTGATCTCGCTCAGTCTGAACTAGGCCAGTCTTTCAGAAAATACGACAGTTTAAATGTATTATAAATTCGTATCTTTATTTTCCCCGCAAGTAAACAACAAATTCTTATATACGATTACGGCCTGGCAGGAGGCAAGAGTCCTGTAGGGAATGGGTATTGGGATTAAATAAAAAGAGACCACAGACAGAACACACACGGCAACAGCATAATAGAGTGACAATTAAAAACAAGCCCGGAGAGCGAGACCACGACATAAAAAATAACAGTGCAATTCGGTCCACAGGGATTTTTAAAAGCGGATGTACAGAGACCGCGACAGTGTAACAGTTATGTGCGAAATAAAAAAAACGCTCATAAAATGTTGCAAATGTGTGTAATATCTCTGTGGCTTATCCGTCTCCCTCTGATGGACAATGTGGAAAAAAGCGCGACTCTGAGTGATCTACTGACCGCAATTTGTTGAAGCCTTGTTAAAATCTCTACCACACCGGATGCATTTCCGGATTGTTTTGCGCTGTCTACATCCGTCACTGTTATTGAACTGATCAAGCTATAGTCACGTGGCATATTTTGTTGTTTTTGGAAGGACCTTGCGCAGGGGTATTTGAATCTGGACCTCGAAGACAGGGACAACCAGGGACTTACTCAGACCTGGGACACCAGGTGGAGCAATGAACGATGAGATAGAAAATAGCAGGCTCCGGACGTTGTAGAGTGTTTGAATACCCCTGAAATAGTGGGAGCTTCAGACTCGAATGCACTGAGACAGAGCTACAATAAGTGTTATCCTACGTAATGAAAAAAACTTTTGTTGTGGGAACATTTACTTTGAATGGATATTTAAGTGTCTGGGGAAAGAGTATGGATGGTTAGATAATTGGAGGGCAGTGCCTGCAGGTGCAGCGCGCAGAGTGGCTTATTTTGATTACTTTGTTTTCCCTAAGTTGTAATACAGAGTTAAACTTTGTAACTCCATTGGTTTCTTATTTGAGGATCTCAAGACAGCGGGGTAGGTATATTACATATTGTTGGACAAAGTTTTTATTTAAAATTAACGTTATAAATTGTGCAGTGACATCGGAGGGCCACTCAAGGGGCCAATCAGATTTCAAGTGGGGCAGGTGGCACACCCCCTAGATCTGCCAGTGCCTGTCTACGATATGAATATCAAAACACTCTTTTAGCTGCAGCTTCATGGTGTCATGTTAAAGTGCCTATTAGAATGTATAGCCTGTTCTGCACTAAACACACCAGTGATAATGGATTGTCTTACCTGAGAGCAACCTGTTGAGATCCCCATTGGACTCGACGGCAATTGCAGATTGTTGGTCAGGGCACTTATTAGCACATTTAACCAGCAAGAGTAGTCTTTATCTAGACCAGTGCATCTCACTGTGCTATGATGTATTAGGGGCTCATGTGGCCAATTACTTGAGAAGCAAAGCCGCTATTGCCCGGAATCAACATTTAGCCTGTAAATCCTTGACATCACCAATGGTTTTAACATTTACCCGCCATGTGATACACTTGGCACGCCCTTGTGGAGCACATAAACTCTCCTGTATTCCTGTTAAATCGATTGCTAAGTACAAAGAGTAGTGTTAAGAATACTACTAAAACGTTTCATATGCTATACATTTGCTTTAAGGTTTTGAATCAAAGTAGTGGGGCTAAGGGTAGGGCTAATGTTAGACATGACAGTAGCCTACTGGGTTTTGGTTTAAGGTTACAAAACAAAATAGGTTAGGTATGACAGGACTGTGTTAAAGATTAGGGCTCGAAAATAAAAAAGAACCTCTACATGGATTTAAACGTGCAGCCCTTGGAGTGAGACCAAGGGGTGTTTACTCCTGTCCAACATCCAGAACGCTCTTTTAACAGCACTCTATTCAAACCGATATGCGCTCACCACTGCCCCTAGCTGTTGGTCTGTACTCTCTACCCTAACGTAATGTAACAAATTTGGCACTTCTCTTCTGTTAATAATAATAATACAGTTGTTGATCTCAACCAGTTTGGCGAAAACAGTTTTCTCCAGGTATATGTGCACGGATTCACAGCCACCGTTCGCTTTTGGAATTAAATGCAATTAGTATATAGCACTGTTGTGGCCGTCTTTCTGGCAGGAGATGCTTTGTTTTGTTTAGAAGCATATTGTTGGATTTCAGTTACAATCACAATCGTATTAGACCTCTCTGAAAGAAAATATTTGTGGTTGAGCCATTGAATTTAGACTTGTTGAATTGCTATACTAATTGAGGAACTGGTTTTAAGCCTCCCCCACTGCCTTTTCAGGTTTTAGAATGGAAAATTAACTTTATAGCCCCGGTTTCCTGTGTATGTGTGCCTTCTAAGTGTGCGTATATGTCTGTTTTCAGACCAAGGGACTGCCTTGGAGCCAGAGTTGTTGGTGGCTGCTCTGGTTGACTTCCTGGTGAGCCACTTTAGTGAGTGTAGCTGTGACAGCAGCAGTAAGAAGGGCCAGACTGACTGTGTGTGTGTGTAAGGACAGTGCCAAGTTGGTGCTCGACTTTGACATGGAGGACAAATGCAACAAGGCCATCTACTGTCGCTGCTGGATATCCAAGAAGTGGGCCACATCTTGTTTAACTGTCCCTAAGACTTGTCCTAAAGATGTCCTGAAATTGGCACTGGAGCCTATTGTGACCACTCGCATAGTTGGGACAAAATGGGTCCCTACTTTCAAAAAAAGTATACTTTAACAATACTCTGTAAGCGTTTGGGAACTGAGGAGACCAATTGCTGTAGTTTTGAAAGTGAAATGTAATCCCATTCTTGCTTGATATAGGATTTCAGCTGCTCAACATTAATGGAGCCTTCACAGATGTGCAATTCACCCATGCCATGTGCACAAATGCACCCACATACCATCACGGATGCTGGCTTTTGAACTGTACACTGATAAGAAGCCAGACGGTCCCTCTCCTCTTTAGTCTGAAGGACAGCATGTTCATGATTCCCAAAAATAATTTCAAAATTTGATTAGTCAGACCACAGAACAGTTTTCCACTTTGCATCAGTCCATCTTAAATGAGCTCGGGCCCAGAGAAGGCTGCGGCGGTTCTGGATCCTGTTTATAAATGGTTTCTTCTTTGCATGGTTGAGTTTTAACTTGCATTTGTGGATGCAGTGACGTATTGTGTTCACAGACAATGGTTTTCGGAAGTGTTCCTGAGCCCATGCAGTGATTTCCGGCTTTGTCCGTTGCATACAGAGATTTCTCTGTAATCTTTTAATGTTTTAATGATAGTACATAATATCTATTATGATGAGATCCCCAAACTCTTTTGTACTCAATTGTACATTGAGAAATTTTATTCTTAAATTGTTGTGCTATTTGCCTGCACAGTCTTTCATAGAGTGGTGAACCCTTCCCCATCTTCCCTTCTGACAGACCCATCCTCTCTGGAATGATCTTTTAATACCCAATCACGTTACTGACCTGTTGCCAATTGACCTAATTAGTTGTGTCATATTCCACCAGGTTTAGTTTTTTAACTTTTCTAGTCTTTTGTTGCCTCTGTCTGAGCTTTTTTGAAACGTGTTGCTGGCATCGAATTCAAAGTGGGCATATATCTTTCAAGAAACAATAACATTTCTCAGAGTCTTTTAATATTTTCTATTGAATATAGGGTTTAAATGTATTGCACATAATTGAATTCTGTTTTTACATTTCGCATAGCGTCCCAACTTTTTTGGAAACAGGGTTGTATGTTGTTAATTTAAGTTGTCTTAAAGACTTTAAAGTTGTTTAAAGGAAAGTTGTCTTAAACTTGCTAAGACTCAAAAATGATAACTTTATTTGGTGCTTGTATGTCTCAGTGCAAAGAAACTTGTGTGCCAGTGTATTCCATTTTACCCACCAATAGAAGACATTATGGGTTCTTGCCACTTGGAGCTGCTCTTGCTCCACCAGCAAGCATGAGGAATACTATTAGGCAATCCCCTCTTTCTATTACTGCTGCCCAGACTGGTGGCCACACAGACACACACAGACTCACACCACAGCTGGCTGCCTGCCAAACAGGCAGGACTCTCACAAGAGGTGGAGTGGACTCTCCTGCCAACCCTGAGGAGGAAGAGGGTGATGTAGTGTGCGGGTAATGGGCCCCAACCCCCCTCCACCCTCACAATGAGTACCCTGTGGCAGTCCAGCTTCCACCACATCACATGACATGGGATTGAACACACAATCATTGACCTGTGAGTCACGGATTCACTTCATTCATGTCAGGAAAAGATTGCTCAAACAGCGTTTTACAAACTCGCACCAAGGATCTACTATATTTCAATGCATTAATGAATAATTAAGGGTATTAAAAAGGAACGTTAAATGTTTTTGTCACCTCTCCTTTTGTGTATTTATGTGGCTGGTAATACAGGAATAAAATAGCATAATTTGTATTTTATGACAGATAGTGGCCATGGGGTCATTTTTCTCCGTCTTTTTTTTGTCATTTTCTCTGTCAGCGAGTCAAGACCATAAGACTCCAGTTCGCTTTTTGTGTGACGCCCCCCAAATCTATGAAGTGTGTTTGCATGTTCCGCTCAGCGAGTGGCGGGGACGAGGAGGTGGAAATGCAATACAGGAAAGGCGAAGCGAAAGGACCTATGCAGCCACCGAATTGGACAAATGGTTTACATCTCCGTTTTCTGATATGATCGCCGTAGATAAAGCTTGACCGTGTTCAGTAGTTGACAGTTCCTTATTTTTTTCTGTCTACTTTTATTTTTTTTCTCCAATATTCGGAAGGCACCGCGGACAAACCACTGGACAGTGGGTCTCTGGTCAGCTCGCATCGCATTGGTAGGTGCTCGAATAACGAAGAGCTGAAAATGTGATCTTACTCATATATTAAAACGAGACACGGAATGTTCATACCTTTGCAGGACTATCCTTCCTTAGATTTACATTATTCGAAAACCCACGTTATCATTTAGTGAGAAAAATAGAGCGAATTTTATTTATCCACTGCGACCGTGTCGTGCGCGCGCGTACCCTGGACTGTCACCCAGTCTAGACAAAAGGTATTTTCTTATCCTTTTTTAACTCGATGGCATTTAGATGTACATTGTCCTATATTCTCAACGCTGGCTCACATCACAACTACATAGTCAAATCGAAATGCGCGCTCCAAATTTGACTGGCGCATATGCGCAATAGGCAATTTGTTTGTGGTTTCAATTATTGCATAGATTTGTCCCCTTTGGTACTAAGGTGCAACAACACCCATGCTTGCTCTGCTAACTTACCTTTCACGCATGTTCACGTTTTTCAATGCATGTACTGTATGTGTGTATAGTTTAGTTTATCAGCCTCAGATGTTTATTTTTTGGACACCTTTCACATGAACTGTATATGAAATACCACACATATGTCTTATGTAGCACGTTCTCATATAGACCTACTGACTTCAAACAACATCAACAATACACCAATATCTCTAACAAGGACTACCTGTATTCTATCACTCTATCTGCCTTCTTTGTCTCCTCTCTGTCTTTCTCCATATCTCATATATTTTCCCTTTTTCTCTCTTTCTCTTCATCTCTCACAGCAAAGCTCCATAGAGTATAAAGGTGGGAGTGAGGATGATGGGAATATAACAGCTGTCAGAGGGTTGTGATTGGCTAACTGACAGCTGGACTGTTGTCACTGCTCTCACCTTGGCATTATCCCACCACCCCACCACCTAATATGGCAGATACACTGGACATGTCTGGCCCTTCCTCCCCGGAGCAGCAGAGAGCCAATAGGATCCCCAGTGAGCCTTTAAGACGAAGCCTGAAGCGCTCTCATCCCTGCTCTCTCTCTGAGTATCTCACCAACACTAACAGACTAGCCCACCACCATGGTGGTTCCAGCAGCATGGGTATCAGGAGCCTCCTCCACCCCGATGTTGCCCAGCACAGGCCCACCCAGCCCAGGCAGAACAAACCTCGTCGAGCCCCCTCCTCCAACATAGACCTCTGGGACTCACCCAGTGGGCTTCACCTGGCCCATGCTGCAGAGCTGCTAATGAGGGCGGGGGCCTTGACACTGACTCCCACGCCCAGGGACCAGGGCCCTCTAGGTGGGCTGGGGGCCCGGGAGGCCGTGGGGGACGGGGAGGAGATTGAGGGTGGGTCTGGAGTTGAAGGGGACAGCATGGGTTGTGTGACAGACTTCCTTCCCCTGTTAGGCTGCTCCTGGTTTCCCTTGAACCCAGGCCTGTTTGCTCTGACAGCGGGAGGAGGGGGGTTCCTGACCGGGGGTGGTGGAGGGTCAGTGAGGATGGCCGGGGTTGGGGAAGGGGTGGGGGGGCTGCGAGGCGAAAGCTCATCCCCTGGCGGCGGAGCCGGGAGGAGGAAAAGGAAGCGGTGCGGAGAGTGTGTTCCATGTCGACGGACAGGGAACTGCGAAGAGTGTAGCGCCTGCCGCAATCGCAAGACTGGACACCAGATCTGCAAGTACAGGAAGTGTGAGCAGCTGAAAAAGAAGGCAGCTGCAGGGTTTGAGGTAAGAGGAAGTGGGTTCGGTTATTACATTTGAAAAAGAAAAGTTCTGTATTTAATACCTGTGTAATGGGTTTAAGGTGTAGATGTGCTTGTACATGAATGTCAGTAAATTTTTGTTTTGAAATGGCCACTGCCTTTTGACATCTTTCCTCTCACAGAAGATGATGTTGCCGTCAGGAGCAGCATTTCCATGGCTACAATAGCATTCCACCTCTCTTCCAAAGACCTGCCAATCAAATCAGCAGACTCCGCCCATTTGGAAGGTGATCATGGGCATTGGCACTCCGGACATACAAAGAGTCAATTAAGATTAGTTGGATTGGCTTGGCGAATACAGTTCCTTTGACAATCAAAAACATGAAGAAGAAAAAGCGGTCATTCTAATGGATTGAAATACTCTTGAGCCAACATGACCCACCTCATGAAACAGAGTATTGTATATGAAAATGTAATTCCTTTTTATAACAATGTCATCAAAGCATCAGACTTGGACGTTTCCCTAGAAGTCAAACCTTTGGCGATAGACAGTTGCCCTGCTTTCCCTATATTTTAAGGGACAGACATGATATGATGTTTATGTTTGTTTTAATACCAGTATTCATGTAAAGGTGATGTCTATAATGTAGAAGTATTTAAATCGTTAGTGTATAGTAGTTCTTACACCTCAAATGTCTGCCTTTCGAATAAAGAAAACTGCCTGAGTATCTGTATGTTTCGGTGAGTGTATTGTTTCCAGATCCTCTGTATTTGAGGGGATGACTGATCCCTCTCCATTTCCCATGGGGCTTACGTATGTTTCTGTGTGTCTTGGGGGAGGCATGATGGCTGACACCGAGAGGCAGGCCTTATCACTACATTCCAGACACACACGCGAGCAAAACAGACACATACAAAATACATGGGCACATGACTCACCACACACGGTACATGAACAAGCACACACACACACACACTCTCTCATTCCCATTCACACATTGAAAACATTTCAATTTCATTCAAAAGCATGCTGTATGCAGACACCGATTCTCTCCCACACACGGAAGGCCACATAACATTGTGAATGCAGAAAGAGTCCAGCTCTCACAGACCGGGGGGAGGTGGAGGGGGGAGTTGGAGGTTGCCGTGACGATGGATGATAAGATAGGACCTTATTCCTCCACTGCTCGCTCCAGGGGACTGGTGGACGGCGTAACCATGGAAACGGCAGGGCGAGGTGTCACGCTATAATTGGGCCATGGCTGCACTTCCTGTGTGCCTTCAGTCAGGGGATCACAGAGCGCGTGTGTGTGTGTGTGTGTGTGTGTTCTCATGTCCTACAGAAAGTCCTGCCAACTCAGGCAAAAAAGCATCCGGCAGGCACGCTGTTACAATTTTCCTATGAATAAGGAACACGTTCTATTGTGCATTTCTTTCCCTCCCAGACAAAGGGATTTTATATTCCTGAATCTCCGGTTTCCCCTTGTGCCTTTCCAGTGATTTGGAGATTAATCCCCCTTCCCCCGGAAATCTGTGTCACCCGCTGGCCGCGAGGTCTGGTGCCTCCCCAAACGCCTGCAGAGTCTGGCTCTGCTGCCCTGCACGATGGCAGGAGAGAGGGGGAGGGGAGATAGAGAGTGGGGGGAATAATTTAGGAGATGGAGAGACAGCAGGAGATGAAGATAAGAGAGGAGAGGCAAAAAGAGAAAGAGAAGGGGTCAGACAGCTTGCTTAATAGATAGAGGTGGAGATAGAGGTGGAGGTGGAGTCAGAGATAGAGGTGGAGATAGAGGCGGAGGTAGATATAGAGGTGGAGATTGAGCTGGAGGCGGAGGTAGAGATGGAGGTGTATGAAGGGATATAGAATACAGGCTGACCCTCTGAGTCTGTCCTCTCAAACCACAGTTGGTCTTTGCCATGCTAGCAGCTGCAGCCAGCACTATAACAGAGCATCTCAGTAGAACTAGCTATTGTTCACACTCTTTCATTTGTCTGGATGGTACGTGAGTCAGGCTTTACTGAGTTGGCCAAGACTGCAAGTTGTGATGAGGGTACTCATACGGCCAGATTGACGCTAATCTAACCATGTGTGTGTGTGTGTGTGAGCCAGTGCCTGCATGCGTGTTGACGTACACGTGTGCGTAGGTGTGTGTCAGCGTACATGTTCGATTCTGGCGCTGTCTCTGTCACCACCCAGCCGCCACTTGCTTATCAAGTTACCTCTGGTCCATTCTGATCCTTTGTTTGGCAGCTGCTGAGATCTTCACTGGCTTAACGAAGCTTTGAGTTCCATGTGAACAATAACCACTGGAGAGCACTTCATGGGTCAATACCACTGCTGCCTTCCTCTTATGTTTTCAGTAAGCAACTTCAGAAAAACAGCTGTAACCCGTCTGATTATTTTAGTCAGACGGGTTGCAGCTGTGTGTGTGTGTGTGTGTGTGTGTGTGAGAGCGAAAGAGGGATCTATGTGTAATACTATCCCGAAGCGCGGTGCAAGGCAGATCTGTCTATACCACTCACTATAAATAAAACAACAGAGTACACTCTCTTTGTCCCCCACTTGGAAATCTGGGAGCGTACTTGTCTCCCACCATCCGTATTTAGGCAAAATCTCAGCCACCCCTAGTGATACCTGGGTGAATACTGTGTCATGATATGCAATAAATATTTGGCATATACAGAATTACAAAATAATTATTAAAATACCGATTGCCAGATGGTAGTGCTATAACAGGTGACTGAAATGTAAACTTGCAAGGTCATGTCCCTCACCCCATTTGATCCCTCTCCTCAAAAGGAACTTGTTTTCCTCTAGAATCCCTAAGGTCACTGATATAACAGATTTTCTGGCATTTAAAATTGTGTTAAAAACAGTTAATAAACCAATCTTCTGATCTGATGTTCGTCTGAATTAAAGATGATATATATCTATGGACAAAGGTCATTCAGCACAATGCTTTTCAGAGTAGTAGCCTACCTAAAACAAAATGGCCACTATTGGCCAAAAAACACGTAGGTGGGCATGTTATAAGCACAGTAGTTCCTAACCTTTTTCCACCAGGACTCCTTATTTTAAATTCAAAGCTTCCCCATCCCCAAAATCCAACAATGCAAGCAACGGTTAACTGACAGTAATGTTCAGTGGTGTTGTTTAGGACAGCTATGGCATCCATGGTCAAATTTAGTGGGTTTGCATTAAAGCGGCACTGCGTATATTGAAATATCTGAAAATGTCCATAAGACTTCATGAGTAATAGTGGAATAACAGTGTCTCACAAAATGTATTCACCAGAAATTATTTTGTGTGCATCCCAAAATATTGAATTTCTCTTGGTCAAATGGAAAAGCTGTACCCTCCTTCTCCTCTACTGATGTCTAACATATTTGATCCGCTCTCCTGAAACTAAAAATGGCAGACATGGACAAGCAAAATCCTTCAGTCATTTCCTGGTTCCTGACATTCAGTTCACTTCAGTTCAGTTGAGAAAACAAGCACTGAATAGTGAAAAGTGAATGGCCTTCTGCCATTTAAATTGCTTTTTTAAAAATTCCAAAAGGTGCTTTTGTAAGTTGGTCAACCAAATGTTTTAGTGAGTATACAGTAGCAAGTGTGCTATAAGGAGACAGTTGGCTTGAATACCAACTGGTGTTTGTATTCTTCTACAAGGTGGGAGCATATTAGGGATATCTCCTTGAAGTTTGCATTATGAATGAAGTTTAATTAACGGGGCCAATTATATGAATTAGAATTAATGTAATTACTCATGACGCCCTCTTTGAAAAAGGCAAAAGACTAAATCAGGCCCAGGGACCCCTCAGGAACCTCAGACACCCTATTTTCAGGGTGTCCCCTAAGTTGGGAATGCTTGTTATAGCACAAAGTGTCAAGAATTTGTGTTGTAACAACATTTGGTATACAAGTTGCATGTTTTTTCAGAATAGTTTATTAATGCTCAACAAGTCAAGCATGTTGCACACACATTGTATATACATTATGGCCTCTTGAAAAAAATTTACAGGTAGATACAGTGTGACTATTCAAAATAGTGTAAATACAGAAGCCTTATGATTAAGCTGTTAAAGTACAAGCAACTAAAAACATTTTTACAGTGTACAGTTAGGCAATTGAAAATAAATTTAGATTTACAAACGTTCTTAAATAAATTCCTCCAACACATGTACAAATCTGATACAATGTGGTAAGTATCTCAATGTCCTTCTTGTGTTAACCATATATAAACAATTTACGTTGAAGGAGAAGTTGAACTGCATGAATACAATGCAGCCTGCAGGATTCTTCAAGCGGCCATTTCACCAGAACACCTGAATTCCTTCCACTCAGCCATGCTTGTCCACCTTTAACTCTGGTTAGTATGTAGCTCCTATTTCTCTACACCATAACGGAGTGTCTGTCTGTGGATCACCTTCCAGCTGAGCCCTTTAGGTAAGCATGGCGGCCGTGTGCTTTGTAGAACGTAGATGGGCGTTCATGTTATCTGATGGAAGGTTTGGGCACCAGCTGCAAATGGGAGGGTTTGGTTGGCATGGGGGGCTTAGAAACGGGAGAGGACGTGGCGAAGGCTCTCCTGAGCTGGGCCACACGACCCCCGAACCCAGGGTTTGCCTCCTCGTAATGGACCTCCACTAAAAATATAGAGGGGAATTTTAGTAGACATCTGTCTGTACAGTCAATAAAGTAACGTGACATGTTATTTCAGACCAACGTGCTCATGCATACAACAACATATTGGCACTGTCTCTTCCTCTCTCACCTCCTCTGCCCCGTGGGTTGGCCCTTTCCGTGACGGACAGCTGCGGTTGGGACTGAGGCAGGTTGCTGCTGTTGCTGTGGCGATGGGGACTGTAGTGAAGGACCCAATCCTTGTCTGTGCTGTTGCCTGACTCACTGTCGCTGCTGTCCTCCGTTGGGACCCTGGGTTCATCCTCAGCACTGCCTGAATCTGGCTCCTCTTCAGATTCCTTAGAGTCATTGGAGTCATTCTGGAAAGGGGTGGAAAGTTTGTTGTCATTTCCTTCTGTTATTGTTTCTCTCAGTGTCAGTGTCTCTACCTCGTACAAACGCACATGCACCCAAATACACTAAACTCCCGTATTTGGACAATGACATTTTGTTTTCAGCTCTGTATTTCAGCACTTTGGAAATTGAATGATACATTGACTATGGCGTTTAAAGTCCAGTCTTTCAGCTGTAATTGGAGGGTATTTTAATCCATATGAGATTAACCAT
Organism: Esox masquinongy; assembly: GCA_016801175.1. NCBI lineage: Eukaryota > Metazoa > Chordata > Actinopteri > Esociformes > Esocidae > Esox > Esox masquinongy. The sequence goes on along the minus strand of JACXGI010002783.1, from coordinate 32,302 downwards.
TTAGAAAATTGTACATAGTCCCCCCATTTTACAATGCAAAAAGTGTTTGAAAAAAAAAATATTTGGTTGCACACCCTTTGCAGACAATGACTGCCTGAAAGTCTGTGACCCAAAGACATCCCCAGATGTTGGTCATCTTCTCCGGTGAGTCTTACAACGTTTGAATGGCAGCCATCTTCAGTTCCTGTTTGTTTCTCTGCCTTTTGCCTTTGGTCTCAACTTCATCAAGTCAGAGGCATGCATGATTGTATTTAGAATGGTTTTACTGGCCGGTTTGCCTTTTGCCTTTGGTCTCAACTTCATCAAGTCAGAGGCATGCATGATTGTATTTAGAATGGTTTTACTGGCCGGTTCATCCCCCTGCTGCAGTCAGTAGTTCCATCATCAATGAAGACAGGTCAGCCATTTCCAGTGGCATGAAAATGTGCCCAAAACATAACACCACTTGACAATGTACAAAACAGGCTGTCATTTCTAAATGGTTCTGAATATCATTAGAGTAAAGTTCACAGTCTGCGCTTTAAAACACACAGTCATTTTATAATTTTGAATTCAACCTGCTGGAGTACAGAGCTGAAACCAAAGTACACTGCGTTATCACTTACACTGAGTTGCATTCGTATGGAAGGTTGAGAGCTGGGTTGGTGGTTGTGTCTGTCTGTCAGTAGAGATACTGTATGGATATCAACCACTAGGTTGTTCAGGTCTGTGTTCTGGAGTCTGCTGTTGGTATGGATGGTCTGGAGGAGTTTGGAGGATCTGAACTCATCCACCTCTCCGATGATACTGACGCACACATCCCCATCGCGACCCAATTGCCAGCGCACACTTTTACTGTGTCCTGATGGAGCAAAGAAACAACACAATCATGACACAGAGGAAATACCGTATAATCTATGGTGAGCTCTTTTAACCTTATTCCACCATTGACGTTGGTTGTTATGGAAGTATTGCCCAACAGATGGCGCTGTTGTCTTAACTGATAACAAACACATTAATATGATTAGGACCTGGAGCCATACATTTACAGAGGCGGACTAACTTTTAAAGCCGGAGCCATGTTAGCACCTTTGAGTATTCTATTTATCCATTCATAATTGGAATTAGAAATCTTGTTAATTCATAATTCCCAACAGACATGTAATTCATAACATTGTGTGAACTGCCATACTGTGAATAGTATGGCATTCATTCTATATAAGCAAGAAGGTACAAGGGTGTGTGGTATTTGGCCAATATACCATGACTTAAAACAGCATCATGGATTGCCCGGGTACAGCACATAGCCATTGTATATTGGCAATATACCACAAACGTCTGACATTTCTTACTGGGATTTTAAACACATTACCAAAGCAGTTAATAGTTAGTCATAGCCATTGTACATATTCTCATGTTCCATGGCTTTCAGTCAGTCAGAATTCAGGATTTGAACAACCTGGTTTATAAATATCTACATATAAACCAGAATGAATACAAAAAGCTTGGAAACATTTATCCTGGAAGTTTGATGTACAACTTCACAGGTATAATGGATGCCTGGAATTGTTGTGCAGTCCAGGGTAATGCAAAATGTTCATTCAAATGATGCTAACTGATGTATCTCACACAGTGGAAAAGCAATTATTGTAATCTCAGTAATGTCAGGTTCAACAAATCACAGCTGATATTGTTGGGTAGGTACACATCAGTGCATTTACTCTAAATTCAACAATACAAAAGACAATGAACCAATATGTGAGACCTGCGTGTTGCTGGATTCTACAGGATTAGCACTGAGTGTAAAGCAGCTATGTTATGTTTTCATGGAGTATTTTGCAGAAACTTATTGCAATCATGTACATTTTTTTACTTTGATGGCAACATTTTTGTACTGCTACCATTAACTCGCTGTCATAGTGAATGTGGAAGCTGTTACGTCATTGGATAGTGGTGCATAGAGCTATTGGATGTTAGAATGCTTTAGCCTTAACAATTTGGATCAAGACCATTTCGTAAACAGCAATTTCCTACTCTTTCCACATAATCTTAATTGAAATGAGGTCTAGACTTTGACTGGGCCACTCTAGGACATTGACCTTTTTGTTTTTAAGCCACTCCAGTGTGGGTTTGGCTGTATGTTTGAGGTTATTGTCCTGCTGAAACAGGAATTTTCCCATCCTCCCAAATTCCAGGTCTCTTGTAGACTTCAGGCGGGGTTTCATGTAAAACACCTTAATTGCACCAAGGTGACACCATTCAAATAATTACATGACTTCTAAAGACAGTTGGTTGCACCACAGCTCATTCAGGTGTATCATAGCAAAGCACATGAAATATTTACACAATCAGTTACTTTTTGTTTCATATCTGTAGTTACTTTAACTACAGATATAATTTGCATATTAAGATTTTTTCTTATTGACGTTATGGAATTTTCTGTAGTGATCAGTGGCAAAAACTCTTGATTAAATCCAATTTGGTTTAATGTTGAAATCCAGTTGGGGTGGATCCCCAGTTGGAGCCAGCATTGTATAGATTAACTTTTAGTTCCTGCATTTACTTCCTGCTTTGTTCCTATGGGTACCTTGCAAGAGGTGCTGTGTCAAATCAACTCAAATTATGTCACATGCTTTGCTTACAGCTACTTACAAAAATGCCAATGAACTAAATGGACAAAGAATGTATGTCCAGTGGTACTAAAAACAACAGCAACGATTAAATCCAACATTTTATGTGAACATTAATTTAGTTATTTACTGGGAGCGCCAGATTTGGATAATTTGCCTTTTTTCACCATTTAGAAGTTGTGTGACATTTCAGAGCTGTACCTTGCTGCCTACATACTACCTTGCTGTAGAAGAGTCTAGGCCAAGAGGCTGAAGTGCATGATGTTTACAACACAACACTACTGGATCCTTTGGGTCAGTTTGCCACAGGATGTTAAGCGAAGAGATAGCATTAGCCTTGCCTACACAGGTGATGCCGACACGCACACAAACTCAGGTGACATGCAGAGCACAGATCATTAGGACAAAGGAGTAATGTGATATTGGGGGCTTAAAGAGCCAAGCCACACCAAACTATAGGGCTTACTCAATTCTATTCACTGCTATTCAATCTGCCTGGCATCCACACAGGCATTTGGAATGACTCAATCGCTAATGTTGTGTTTATGATGATGGAGCTGTAATGAAAGGTCTGAGTACACCCCGGTATATGGTTCTATTAGAATTAATGCAGGGCACAGGTCATATTCTGTTGTATGTCCCATAAGAAGAACTGGAAGAGAGAATAAGAGAGAATGCTAGGTTGAACTCAAATACACGGTTCTATTAGCCTGTCACCCAAAATTAGGGAGAGAAATAGAATGGCTAAAGAGAGAGATATAGAGATGGGGATAGAATGGGAACGATGTGGCTTTGTGAGTGGGGGAGGTTGGCCTGAGCTGAAGGCCTCTCTTTGTAGATAGGAGTGTGGTTTCAGGGCTGCGTTTCTCATATATAATAGTGAGAAGACTGCTCATTACTCATTGCCTCTCTATCAGCATTTCTCTTCCTCTTCTCATTCTTTTCCTCTCCCCTCCTTTTTTCTATCGCAGTTTTTTTAGATGTCAAGTGTGTTCCTCGTTCCCTGGCCTGTACAGCCTTTTGGTGTGTGTGCGATCTGTGGGCGGAACATTCTGTTCATTCAGAGGAGAGGACAGCTAATACGCAAGTTAGCAAATGGGCACTATCATTTGTCCAATGCAGTTAGCGTGGCACGAGAAGGGTGTTCTACAGTATGTTCTAGTTTACTGTACACTTCTCTTCATTGATTTTGCACTTGTACATTCTGCCTTTACTATTAAGGACAGAGGTGTGTGTGTGTGTGTGTGTGTGTGTGTGTGTGTGTGTGTGTGTGTGTGTGTGTGTGTGTGTGTGTGCGTGTGATAGAGAATGGGATTTTTTTCTGCATCTATTTCTGCACCTTGTGTGTGTATATTGTACCTTTCTTAGACCTGGTGTGTTCCCTGGTTCTCCCCTCTCTCTCGTCCTTCTCCTCCCTCTCTGTCCAGCGGCGGACTTGCTCCTGTCTCATCTTCAGGAACAAAATCCTCCTCTGGTCTTCACTCAGGGCCTCCAGAACTTCTGGGTCCACCCACATCTCCTGCAGGATCTGAGCCAGCATAATGACTGATCCTAGACTAACCACTTTCCTCTGGTACAGTTGGGCTTATGTACAATTCTGGTGCCGACCTGCTTCAACAAGGAGGACTCTAAAAAGGAGACCTACGTTTAGTGGATCTGGTTCAGTCCAAATCTCAAATGAAAAAAAAAAACGCTGAAGAGTTCTTTTCCGACGTCTCTGATGTTTCTTCTCTTAGGTTCCTGACACTGGGTTCAAGTGCTGGTACTATATAGCCGGAGAGAATGTTTCATAGAATTAAATGTTTGGTCTTTCACTCCTTCTCCCTGTCCAATAACACAATTGTCCCAAACAACACAAAGCCACAATAGAAACTCTGTGTAGATTCATGTCATGTGTCATTTTTTTCTAGGTGCGTGTTTGTGATAGTGTCCACTCCCTTCTACTCCCACACAGAGAGCTGCCTTTTGGCTTTCAATCATTCAAAGGTAAACAGAGACCATCTCAGCTTAGATGCTGGCCTGGGTAGCAGAAACGCTCTTTGAGTCAACAGAGAGAGGATGGCATAGACAAACACAGAAACCTGGCATTATGTCCATCATTTGTATTTAGAGAAGGGGAAACAGAAAGACAGCTGGCACTGTTTTCATTATTAGGGGTGGGCGTAGGACCTAGCTATCTTTCTTGCCCAGAGCTGAAATGTGGAGGAGATAACAAGCATCTTTAGTTCAGCACTATTTCCTTAAACGCATGGTCATCTACCCTCACCCCAATTACTCTTAAATAAAGTCAAGTAGTGTTTTGGGAACACTAGTCAGTATGTGACTGAGATAACATTGGTGTCTCTCTTTGCATATGACTCAACACAGAGGGTCAGACTACTGACTCAGACACCTATTGTACATTCACACAGTCAGAGGATTTCAATGGAGGCCCAACAGTTACAAAGAAAACAAGAACAACAACAGGTTCTACCAGTGCCACCACCATGATCCAATACAGTACATTCACAGGACTCTCTCTCTGGTATTGACTACTATAGCACATTGCAACCAAGGCAACCATAACTCCTTTATGTCATAATAAGGAGGTGATCATACATTGATACAAAACATTCAAACCGGCCCTGGTCAGTGCAAGGACAGATGAGAACAGATGCCTGTAACTGACCAGTAAAACAGACACACAGTGGGGAGCCTTCATTTAGTGCCAACATGTCAACAGGGTTTACCACAGTCACCGTTCAGATGTGGACAAAGAAAGAGCAGGAACAAAAAGTGGGAGAAAGGAAATGCAAGTTGCCTACTAATGAGAGGTGTTTAAAAAGTCCTTAGTGGAGTTTAAATCAGAGTCTGCTTTACCGTGACTGACGGAGGCGCACAGAGACGCCGTTGTGAGAGTCGGACGAACATGGGAAAAGAACAATAACCCGACGTGACAGAGTGAAGAGAGAAAGAAGGAGAACAGAGGAGAAGACCGGAGAAAGCCGGTATACTTTACTTACTGTGACAGCTCCTGTAGCATTGTGGAGCCCGGTCCCCGTATGTCTTATTACTGTCCTGTTGCTGTGTAACGTGTGTGTGTGTGTGTGTGTGTGTGTGTGTGTGAGTGTGTGTAGAGCCGTAGTCTGTGAAGCAGAGTTGGTACGTCAGCTATAATGATCCTCTGCTTTTGTACTGACTATGTGGCTGGGGATGTGAGTGGGCTGCAGGGACAAAACATTCTCTCCCTCTCTCTCTTTATCGCTCTTGTTTCCTCCCTCCCTCTCTCCCTCCCTTTCTCTCTCTCTTTTTCTTTCTCTACCTCTTTTTCTCTCTCCCTGCCTCTCCCTCCCTCCCTCCCTCCCTCTTTGTCACTTTCTCTCACCCTCTCTGTCTCTCTGCCACTCTCTCTCCACTTTCTTCCACCTTTCAACTGAATTCTTAAGTGGAATTTAACTGATGCTGTTTCAGGCAGGAAGTACGATATGATTCCCATACTTACTGGCAAAAGGCGATAACAGGTCCCTGACATGTATGGACAAACATAATCACATTACGGGTTATCCTGAGATGGCTGACACAATCCACACAGTAATGACTGATCAATGTCTGGGCCTGGTCCAGGCTGTCTATATAATACTACTGAAACTACTGTATGTTCACACAGTCAGTTCAATTCTGACTTTTTACCCAATTACTGGCAAAATATTTGATCTGATTTGTCAGAAGGCTATCTATTGGGAAAAGATCAGATTTAGGCTCCCTGTGTAAACCCAGCCTGTGAGGTAAAGACGTCAGGGTAACTGTTGGATCATGTCTGGGTCATGGGTTATCATCAGCGCTGTGACGTCTGCTTCCTGGTGTCACAGCCTTAGGGCTTCTTGTAAATACATGGTTAAGGCAGTACATGAACATGGGAAGCGCTTTTTAAGTATATAACTAACAAAGTGCCATAAAAACGTCTTGATTTAAAAGATATAGGAAGAGGAAATAAAATATTGAAGCTAGTTTGTTTGAATTTAATTGATGTGAAAAACTAATGTGTAATCTTTTTCCTTGTCTTTCAGCTCTGTATTGTGGCAGCAAGGTAAAGGTTATTTTCCAGTTTCGGTCCAGTCAAGCAAGGTTTTATCAAGGTTGACCTGGGGAAAACATTGAGTTGCACCATCAACTAGGAGTTTTGGGGGAAACCCAAACACATTTGTCATATAGCAGCCAGTACGGGTTGGAACTTTTCCCAGCGTTATCAGATAAAGACGTGTACTTTATTACTGCATGGTAACAGGTCTGTCTGTGTGCCTGTGATTGTATGTGCGACTGTGTCTTTGCACACATGTGCTTCTTCACACTCATTTGTATGCACTTTCCTTTCAGTACCAAGTACAATGTCTCTGCCAGAAAATAACCTTTTTAATTATTTAAAGCATTATATAAGCAATCACAGTCAAGTACCAACTAGTACCATGCATCTAACTAGTATTAGGGACGTTTCCCAGTCAACTGATTCGCCACTTCACAGTGTATCCCCTTGTAACAACACTAAAGGTCCTCTTAAGAAAAATACAGATTCAAATGAATGAAAGATACATGAAAAACTTGTTCACTGTATCCAATACTCCAATCTGTTTAATCTGTGAACCAATGACTTCGGAGGCATACATATGTTCCACTGAATGTGTCACTTAACGTATTAAACAGAAGCACTTACCTACTTCACCTATATTTTTTATTGTATTTTTGCCAGCAGAGTAGTTTTATTTAATTCCTAGTTCATAGTTATACCAATACGTGGATTAAAAAGTAATTAACAACTGAAAATATTGCCTGGATTTCAAATGTTTTAATTCTCCCCAAGCCCCAGCCAAATGCAGTTAATAACTAGCTGTCCAACAGTGCGTCTATCTCCTGTGGTGCGATGTGACGTGGTGGCAGTGAAATGCCTACTGCAGATCGCTGTACAACTGTAACACATTTCTGGCATCCTCTGCTGGTCGAAATGGCTCACTGTAAATGTCACCGATGGCCTTTGGGTTTCCTTGTATCAGAAGAGAGACATGTTTAACATATCCTGCCATCGTGCCAAACATGTAGGATGAATATGACCATTAAAGCAGTGACATTTGACTGTATGATTCTGTAGGATGCTGTGTCATGTGAGTATAGGGGCTGGACATAGACTGATCCAACAACAAGGAGCAGATTCAACTTTTATTTTTCACTGCAACACAAAGTGGGATAGAGACAGACAGACTAATGAAATATACTCTCTGAATGATAGGAGACCAAACTACAGTTCCCAAAGTGCATCTGTGTGCCACTAGAGCCCTGCCAACACAACATCATGAAGAGGATTTTCATGAAAAGACATCCTACCGCTATGGCTGTAACTATGACAGCTCAAATGTCTAGAGGGTCGCTATTCTTTAGTCTATTTAGTGCATTACTTTGGGGCTCTGGTCAAAAGCTGTGCATTATGGAGGGAATATGGAGCCATTTAGGATGCATACAGAAGCTTGTAATTAGGCAGTCAATCCATTACTGATCTATCATCAAATTCTTTGTCTTTTGACCAATCACATCATATCTTTTATGATCAGATCGTTGTCAGAGCTGATGTGATTGGTGAAAAAGATCACAATATGTCTTCCCTGGCAGCTCAGTACACAGGGGAGACGGCAGCTTGTTATGTCTCAGTAACAGACAGACTAGCAATCAACTACTGCAAAAATATCAAATTGTGCAGAGATATCACTACATATAAAAACACTTTGGTAGAAAAGGGCGCACGCTGTGGATCACAGCAGGGTTGTGAAAGCAAGAAAAGTCCCATGTATCATATCAGCATCTGGGTGTCAGTCAGAACTGCTGGGTATCTAGTACTGACGGGGCCTGGGGGACAGGTATCATCCAGCTGATTGGCATGGTAACTCATTAGCATATGGCATCACCGTGCTGAGTCAGGGCTGGTGGTTGTGACAGAGAGACGTGGGAACTAATCCTCATGTCAGTATCTCAACTACACCACAGACACTACTGCCACAACCAACGTTGTTCTGATTGTTTATTACTGCTTATGACATCTGTATGACTTGTTGTGTTTTGTTGATAACAGCAGAAGGGTGGGCTTTGGGATGATGCTACCATGGTGACCAGGTGGCGTGGCGCGGGCAGCGTTTAATGTCCCAGCAGTCTTCCTCCCCAGGGTTGGCAACCGCCCCGGTACCCCCCCCCGCCGAGCTGTTTCCGTGCCAACTGTACAGCCTGGGCACTCCAGAGGGGCAGCAGCCTAACACCCCCCCACCTAATACACACACACACACACACACACACACACACACACACATACACTGTCAGTATACACATTTCATTCTGCCACCAGCTGGCAAGATCGGCCAATATAGTCTGTCTCTGTCAAAAAAAAGCATACAGACAAACACAACCCGTCAAACACGCACAGCCTCTCGGTGCACATTAGTGCTTTGTTCATCCCTCTGTCGGTTTTATGGCAAAACTCCACTAACTGCAGTATTGTTCCTTTCTGACTTTTTCTTCCCTTTTGCCCCTCTTGTGTGGAACATATTGGGGATCATGACCTAATTTTATTCATTTTTGTTGGCTGCATAACATTCTCTAGGATTTTGAAACCGGTGTAAGCAATTAACAATCACATTAAGGAATTCCACCCACCTCCCTGTTCCTTCCCCCACTCACTCACTCACTTCCTCCCTACCTCCCATCCCCTCTCCTCCTTCCTTCCTCTCTCTTCCTCCTTTCCTCTCTCTTCCTCCCATCCTCTCTTTACCTCCCTTCCTCTGTCTTCCTCTCATCCTCTTTCTTCCTCCCTCCCGCTCTCTCTTCTTTACTTCCTTGAAGGGTGAGGCTCTTTTTTTGTATCCCCGATCTTTATATGAAATGACCCAGATGAGATACACACATGCATATCCACATGCACACACACACACATTTTTTGTAATGAGTCTGTCATCTCTAGTCTTCTCACACTGGATGGTAATGTGTGCTGATTAGGTAATTATAAGCGAGGCACTGAGGTCCAAACTGTGGGCCAAGACACACCCTGCAGGTCAATGCAATATGGAAAAATTAACTATTATTAAATATTATTCCTCTTTATTTCTGTCTCTTCTTGAATCGGGCAAATTTACTGCAATGTGTTTCTTTAACCCTAACCCTAACCCTTTTGCAAACCACACACACATTTGTTTTTCTATCCTTGCGGGGACCTGGATCCTAACCAGAAATCCAAGTTCCTAATTCTCTGGCCTTAAACCTAACCCTCATCCTAACATTAACCTAACCTTAGTCTAAACCTAACTATCCATACAGCAAACTTTTATTACAGCATTGGTTTGTAGGTTAACTAGCACATCTAGCTAGCTCCTGAATAATGTTAGCTGGCTAGCTAATGTGGTAGTTCGGGCTTGAATTAAGCACGCATTATTACGCACGTTAGTGTTGAGTCATAAGTAGCCAGAGAATTTGACCGTGCCATTATTTATTTGACAAACTTCCAATTGACAAAATTCCCATCCACAGCAAGGGCTATAAAATCAGCTTGTTTGCTGACATGCCTTTAACATGCATTTAAGATATACAGTAATAAAACGTTGGGAAATCATTCACAACATGGTCTAATTTCCTGGTTGTAAGCTTAGCAATGAAGAAGTAAAACACACACTCCCTTAGACACATTTAGGTGCCGTGATAAGTCTTTATCTGATTGCCCTGTGTGCTGCGGTGAATCACTCCAGTATGACATACATACACATGCACACATACACAGCTTTGTATCTACCTGATCAGAGGCAAAAAAGACAAAGACTGACACGTTTAGACACACACAAACACACTCCAGCACACCTTCTCAGTTCAGTGTGTAGGTACAGTCTGTCCCTGGCTGTGCATCTCAGTCCCAGTCGCAGTCTCAGTAGGGTTCTGGTCGGTTCTCCTGCTGGATTGGTCTTGTGTGGAGCAGACAGACGGACAGACGTGGAGCTGTAATCTACACATGTGGAGGATTTCTTTGTAAATTCCAGCTAAGTCAGCAGTCTATCTGTACATGTGTGCAAGTGTGCGTTCATGTGAGCCCCCTCTGCGTTTGTCTGTGTGTGTGTGTGTGTGTGTGTGTGTGTGTGTGTGTGTGTGTGTGTTGGCTACACATCAACTCAAAGACCAGAGGAGTCTGGTAGTCCCACACTGATTGTGCTGCAGACTCAGACATTTCATATCCCGTCTAGAAACCCTTCCCCCTCTTCCATTTTGGTTGATGGATCAAGATGTAATTATTATTGTAAGCAGAACAACATTATACACTTCATTACTATGCATTGAACTATCACCCTCCTTTTCCTCTCTTCTCCTCATCACCACTCGAACACACCGACCACCTCTTACCGGACAAAACAATAGCCTTTACCTCTCCTCATCTATTACACCACCCTAACACACAAATAGACCACCCCCACCTCTTACCAGACCAACCACTAGCCTTTACCTCTCCTCATCT